>MU226051.1:6106367-6118331 GCA_018584345.1 Thuja plicata | reverse complement strand
ATTTATGTGAATACTAAAGAGAGATTCCTTTTTATCTATGTTGTTTAAATAATATTGATGGTTAAACTATTTTTCTGGTAGAATAAATTTGATTAGAACAAGTTCAAAGAAAAGTATATGTTTAACATATTAAGGTTCAAATAAGCCTTATTCCTAATCTATGTCTTTGTTTATTCAATTTAAAGATAGATTTATGCCATTTTTGGAGAAGCGGAGTTATTTACATTAAGGGTGAAATTGTAACTATCTTCTTTTAAAAAGTCATAGAATACTTAGTTTAAGAAAGATATTATTATATTTTTTCCATCTATTTAATTTGTAATGTTGTAAAAGGAGTTTTAAAAAAAAAACTAAGATTTTATCTCCTATAGTTATTATCACATGTTTAAATCTTTAAAGTTTAAGTTCTTTAGGTTAAGGTTCTAGTGCCCAGATTTTGGGGCATGACAGGGTTGTACTAGTTTCTAGATGGTTTCCAAAAGAGATGAAAACGTTATTTATATTATCACAATGTGGTCAGTGACGGTTGTACTTTCTCCTAGTTCCACAATGCTCAATGATGAAAATAAGCTAATCTCATGAATGGTATTTCATTCACACACAATAGTTTACCTTTATATCTTCCTTTTCCTTTGTGCAATCTTATAACCATTAATGCTTCAAGTTCATCAATTTCTTTATCATCACTGTCATTGTCACTATTATTTCTAATCATGTATTTGCTACCAGATTTACTAATTTTCAAAGAAGACATAAATGTATATTCTATAGTAGGTACAATACTGTTATCAAAATTATTCAACTCAAAAGAAATCAGTCTACCAATAGGACTATCAACAGTAATATTGTTTCCAGGTGCTTCTCTCATTTCATGTATTGGAGAGACTCTTATCGAATAGATAGGTAATAAATTTCTAATAATATTACTCACAATATTTTTTTCATCAATAGTTCCACCTACTCCTCGAATAGCATTTACAACTTCCTTGAGTTGATTATTTTACTATGATATGTTTTCTCCTTTCATTCTCATATCATCAAATTTTCCTCAGAGACTTTCATCTTTAGCTCTCAATACATTTTCATCTCCTCCATAAACTAGTGTAAGCTTGTCCCACATTTTCTTGGCTGATGTACATGTCTTTATATCTTCAAATTCAACATGAGTAAGAGAAGAAGAAATCTCTACCATTATAATTTTGTGTTCATGTTTCTCTTTCATCAGATTAATAGTCAAGGGTCTAGTCGGTAGGATGAATTTAGAATATAGGTATATTGCAATGTCATCTTGAATCCATGATAGGTAAGTCTCATTCTTCTTTTCTGTGTTGAGAAGTTCTCCTTGTTTAGCTTTGGTGCGTCTCTCTTATACATCTTGATCTTTAGCTTAAGTCCTTTAAAACTTTCCTTCTAAGAAATCTATGCTCTGATACCAATTGTTAGAATAACTGAGAGGGGGGGTGAATCAGTTGGTTACCAATTATTCTAAAGTCCCAAATTATTCCATATGTATATAACAACAATTTCAAACATATACTCCTAACTGCCAAAGCTGCCTCAATGTACTCCTTTCAGTTAATGAAGTGGGTGTTCTAGGAGATCAAGAACTTACACCTTAAGTATCACTCTATTATTGCTAAGGTGGATTCTCTGCAGACTCAGATGGAGTCTGGCCCTAACACCAAGGAGGACAAGGTTACCAATGAGGAGGACAATAATGTCCAGCAGTTACAAGCCAGAATGGAAACCATGGAGAATACTATGAAAAAACATATGCAAGACTACAACAATTTTATGGGTTCGACTATGGATTGTTTCCTAAGCATAAAGGCTGAGCTGGATACTGGGTTGCCAAGTAAAAAACTAGAGGACATTACTGAGAACCTGGAAGATGAAGGAACGCATGAGATCAGCTCAAAAGAAGAAAATTCATGACAGAATCTAGGAACTCTCAGAGTTCAATGCTATGATAAAGAAGATATCTAAAGCAAAGTAGGAATCCGCTAAGGCTTGTAAGGAGCTGGTCTAGTGCTCTGGTTTTTGGGTCTAGTGGTTGGTCTTTTTTTGCTGGTTTTTGGCTTTTGGTTTCTTTCCTATTTTTTGTTTTTAGCTCTTCTACATACTGGTTTCTAGTCCTATTTATTTTTGGGGTGCTTCATTGTCTTATCTCTATTTCTAGCTTGTAAGGGGTTTCGGATCCCCATTTAAAACCTATTTTTCCCTGCAATCAAAAACAATTTCAAACATATCAATCAACTCAGTGAAATGTAAAATGTATTTTCAAACTTTAGTCCTAAAGTGTTTAGTCATCTACCGAGTAGCAGTAAATTAGTACTGTGATTGCTGATCAAAGTAGATAAAATAATGTGTAAAGAAAAATAACAATCCACAACAATAATACACATTGACACATTGATTTTTAATGTGGAAACCCTTTTAAGGGGAAAACCACCTTGGACTAATAACCAAAAATATTTCGCTCTTTTGAAGTGAGTTTGGTAAAGAACCAACCCTATAAAAGGTTATAATGCACACTATTAAATGTGAGCTCATTAGAGGATTTAAAACTAACATTTCTATCTTGACTAATCATTCATTATGGGTTCAACAATAAAACACTCAACATTCATTATAATGTCATAATAAAGACTTTCACATCCTACTTGGTTAATAAATTTATCTGTAACAATGGTTAAAATGGTACAGTAATGATTTGATTCAAATACAACTCTATTTGAAGATTTTCAAATCTATGCTAAGTACATAATACCTCTGATCAATTTGTTCATTTCAGTTCATCTGACTCTTCATACTTTTTTATGCTCAGTAATGCTCTTTTCTATGTTACTAGGTAATGGACCTACAGAAAATGCTTGGTTCTATCTTTAACCGGTTTGATAAGTCATGCATAAACTTTGCATGTGTGTGCATCATAGAATCATTTATTCATAATGAATCTCTTTTCTCTTATATAGACATCATAACTCATTTAATTTCCATCCTTTATATTTTGCCTCTTAATCTCCATTGTTGGTTTTTTCGCTTAAACCTTCCTTGACAGTTGTGTCAAAAACACATTTCAATATTTGTCATCCCATCTTCCTTGAATTTTTATAATTGTTTGATCATCATAAAAAATCTTATCATTTACCTCAGAATCATCAATTTCCAGCTCATCATTTTAGTCGGTCTTCATTTGATTAAATTTCTTAGTCAATACTATGTTGTGTCGGTGATCCCTAGCTCGGTTACTACTGTGCTCGGTATACATTATGTTTTACTCGGTATTCACTGTCTCTTGGTGTATACAAGACTCTTCATTTACCGACCAAATAAACTTTTTTTGTTTAAAATATTTGATCCATAATAGATGTTTGTTACCATTATGATACTCAAATAAGTTGACATCAATGACAGTACATTAACTGATTAATATCAATCATCATTTCTATAACTCGGTTGACTATCAACAAAATAACTTCAAAGATACAATCAGTTGTAGCTCATCCTTCCATACTTGGCCAATTCCTTATTCTACATTCGGTTTGATCTCCTACTGTAATTTGCAGGTTAAATTAGAGTTTAATTTACATCAATGACAACATATGAGCATTTATGCAGTGTCTCTTTGTTTCAAGTATTAATATCATTGCAACAAAAGATTGACCTATTAATGCCTGATATAACCACTAGACTTATAGAATCCACAAGAGGTTTTTAGTCCCCTGTCACAAATCCCAAGGGGAGCACTTATCATTTTTCCAATAATTTGTCCCTTAGTATTACCCGAGGGTATTTAAACCTATGACCATGCTCTAGTACCACTTGTTATAAGTGTGATTTTTGTTTCACAAAAAGATCAACCTATCAATGCTAGATACAATCACTAGATTTATAGAATCCATAATAGGTATTTAGTCCCTTGTCACAAATCCTGAGGGAAGTGCTGACCATTTTTTAACACTCTTGCCAACAACATCGTCTTTGGCATTTATGCCAACACTTAGTTAAAAATTACTAAGTTTCCAAGACTTAATACTACACAGAACTCCAAGACTCAAAAAATATTCAACTATTACTCCTCTTGAGCTTCTAGCTATGTACATTTGTGCATATTTTTCACTCTCCTATTCTCCCCCTTTGACATAAATGAAAAATAAATCGATCCATATGCCAAAAATTCATCCAAAACTTATATACATACATCCACATATATACACAGCAAAATTTAGTAACTTACATCAGTTTTAATATGTCTACACAAATAGTCTTTAGTAGTTGTAGATATTTTTCCTAACCTTGTTTGATACTACTCAAAACTGATATGTGGCCATTTAATAAGTACAATTTTGATTTTTTACATGTAGGTTTGGTGGGGCTGATGACACTAATGCTTCTTGTGCCTCCTTCACAACACTGAATAATGTCTAAATTTTAGGAGCAATCAAACTCCTAAGTTCTTAGACTCTTGCAATTATTTTTGTTTTTCTTTCTCCATACCTTTTATTTTGTCAAGGATGTAACTTTACCTTCTGGATTAAATGTAGAAGAACCCATAGGATTAAAAGATTAATAACTTTTTCTCCAATTCCTTCTCACATTCCTTTATTTTCTTCTCAATTCCTCCTACAAATTTAGATGTAGATATACATGACTTGTAAATATCTCCACCTTTAGTCAGAACATGTTGAATTCTCTTAACATTTGTGCCCAAAATAACTCCTTCATAGTCTATCATTCCATTCATCTCATTAAACCTATTCTCATTGAATTCATTCCTAACCATTATCTCAATCGACTTCCTAATGACTCAAATTGAGTAATTATTGCATTTATTAGGCCCTTTAGATTATCAAAGGGGTTGTCTATTACATCCTTGACAAAATTAGTCATCAACTTATCCAATATATCGGATTCCTACTCCAATAACTTGTTGTCTTCTATATGATTCTTCAACATTTCTTCCCTTTCTTGTGCTTCAAAAGACTGTGCAAATTTGAGATTGTGAAGTGGTGAAAGGATTGGTAGGTCAACTGGTCCTTGTGATATTTTTGGAACATATTCCAAACTTTTCTTCTCCATAAATTTGTTCACTACCTTGGCAGTTTTCTTGCCTTTCCCTTTTCTCTCTCCTCCTTCTCCACCACTACCTTGCTCTCATCTTCTTCCTTGGGCTCCTCTATTATTGATGTCATCTAAATAAGATATTGAATAACCTCTACATGTGCTACCTTCTTAGATATTACTTCTTTTTATATTACCTCCTCTTGTCAGGTTTTGATCTAAGGTGTAGCTTGTTCTATTTCTAGTTCAGAGACATCCTGAATGTTTATTTCTTCTTTTTGTTCCACCTCCTTAACATTAGGAACATAAATAGTAGGTAAACCAGATTGAGGCATAATAGATATTTCACCTTGATTTGTTTTAGGATTGACTTCATATTGGTTTCTTTCAAGCTCTCATGATATTTTAGGTTTCCTCAATTACTTCCCCTATTTTACCCATCATAAACTTATTCATTCTCAAGTTACTCTTAGACAACATCTCTGTATCCTTAAGAATATGTTTACCTCCTCTACAGATATGAACAAACATATGTATACCAATACCTTTTCTCTTAACCTCTTATCCTTAGCTAGCACATATGACTTCCTAGCATCTATAATTTTGTACAAACCCTTGGGTAATTCTGATTCTATTTCAATAAGATCCTTTTTGAATCTATACTACATTATTTTCTTCTTCATCAAATTTGTCAAATAACTTTGACACTGGGTTCAAATTATGATGAGAAGTAATACTCTTACCTATATCATTAAATAACATGCCATGTCCATCAGATTCAAATTGTGTCTTTTTACTAACTTTTCCTTATCCATTAGATGAATTTGGCTTTGATGTTTATGGAGATTTGGCCTTCTTCTTCTTCAATTGTTTTACCTCAGCATCTAATTTTTTTTTCTCGTCAGCTTCAATAATAACTTCTTCTTTTCCTATAGTTTATTATTTTCCTCTATCTTCTTCCTCATAGTTTCTTTTGGAGGCTAAGATACTTTTGGTTTCTTTGTTGTGGCACTTGTATTCTTCCTTCTCTTTGTAGGTGTGGGTTCAAAAATACTTGCACAAATCTCCATAGGCTTTTGTACAAGCTTCTTACCAAAAAATTGATGAGTTTCCTTCCTTCCCTTACCTACTCAAATGCTACACCCATAAATTATGCTACACCTTCAACTCTCTTCCTCACTTTCCTTTCTATATTAGGTGCCTTCATCTCCTTGTATACCTTGAGATCCTTTTCAGAATAATTAAAAAATCTCTCTTCATTTGGGTCCATTGGATTTTTCAATAGATATTTAGCATATAAGTCTATTATTTTCTCATTTACCTCATAACCCATAGACATAACCCATGATTTTATTGGTTCAAGTGTCTCCATAAAACATTGATCTATATAAACTATGAAGTAGATAGCATCCTAATATTTTAGAACTATTGAATGATGGATTTTTCCCCTATCATGCATCATGTTCTAAAATCTCTTTAAATTCTCCTTGGAAAATAAATCAGCTACATGTGCTACATCTATTTTCTTCTTACATGGAATGAAATGTGACATTTTTGAAAATCAATTATTACCCGAATTTTACACATTGCAATCGGAAAATCATAAACAACATAAGATTGCATGAAGGTACACCTCTTTAACATTTTTATTCACTGATGAAAATGAAATACATTGCCATTGCATTCATACTATCATATTTTTGTACTCTAAGTATTGATCACATTCAAATTTTCAAATTTATAATTGATCATTACATTGTGCATTGAAACTGAATGTAATCATCATATGTTTCTTCCATATTATATTTCTCATATAGAAACTTAGAGGTAATTACAAAAAAAAAAAATCATGTAGAAGAATGAGTAGGGGTCCATGCATTGCCTTGTATGGTGTTCTGTATTTAGTAGTTGGTTGTCTACTTGGTCCAAGTCTCCAGGTCTCTATCATTAATGTTCATGTCATGTGCTAAATTTTAGGTATAGGGTCATGTCCTGCATCATGAAAAGAGAAAAGAGTTAGATCCAAATTGGATCTAAGCAATGCATTAAAACCAAAACATCATACAAAAATAAAAATTTCATAACTGTAAATCTACCAATAACATCAATACAATAGCAAAGTATGCATCTACACCAACTGAATAAAATTATCAAAGGTACATAACTCCATGAAACCTTTTATTATATATGGTTATCATTCTGCATTGTTCAAAATTTTTTTTTGTGAAACCAGAGAAATATGAATCAAAGAGACTTAGCTCTTGTAGCTGAGAAAGATTTTTCATAACATCAACAGATTAAGATAGTAAACACAACCAATCAACCAACATTCATGCATGAATGTCATTTCACATGGCATTCACACAAAAACATTGATTGGTTTATTTTGTCCACTAACCTAACATGTTGATTTAATGGTGTGTGCAAACAAAGTGAACAGAGATGGATCAAATGCAGAAATAACCATGATCTATGAATTCACTAGTTGCAGATGATAAAGAAAATTCAGTGAGTGTCATGAGCCCATGCTCAAACCTCATAATATGAATTATGAAAGAATTCTAGGAGTTCATGAGTTCAAAAAGTGAGAAGATACAGAAGAAGGAGATGCAATTCATAGAGGTTGGTACAAAATGCAAACATGTTGTTATAAGTTTAAATGCTATTGATTAAAATGCAGACTATAGTAATGTTGCTCAAATAATGTTGTTATTATGCAATCAAAGAATGGATGTTCCAAACTAAAATGGATGATCAAGTGCAAAGAACATATGCGCAAAGAAGAAGATGAAATGATTTTCATAATGAGGTGTGCATCAATGTCCAAAATAGAATTATCTAAAGAAGGAGATGAATTGCAGTCAAATAATGAGATAACACAAATGCTATTACAAAGTAGTATGTATTCACAGAAGAGCCAATTGCATTGTATCAAATTGAGGAAATGCATATACATAGTTCTATACACTAATGGAATCAGGCAAGTACTTCATCTTAATGTTGTTTTGTATATTGATATGTTTGAATGAGAGAAGAAAAATAACACAGTGAGATCCATTTTTGCAAGCATATGGAAAAGAGTATGCATATTCAACAGTGAGATTTTTTGTTAAAGATATGCATGCATACACAAGAATTGAACAAAATAGTTTGTTATTAAAGGACAAAAAATCAATGACACTATTATATTTCAAGGGTGTAAAGTATTGTTAAGTACTGTTATTCATGTTCAAATCAAATGCCTAATCAAGAATGGAAGGTAATAACCGCATTATTATACATATTCATCGAAAGACAAATGTCATATTGCAAGATATTCAAGTAAAAAATATTTTGTTTAATACTGTTAGAGGCATGTTCAAAGTACAGTGCCTGGTCAAAAGATGAAAAAATAGTGTCATCTAGTTATTATCAAGTGCCTATTCAAGAATGGAAATTGAATGATAGTTGTTTTGCATGTTCAGGTAACAATGTTGTTACTTAATGCTGTTAGGTACATGTTCAAATGACAAAATGCAGTGCATATGGAAAAGTGAAGAGAAAGTAACAGTGTCATTATTAAATAATATTATGAAAATGTGCATGTTCAAGAAATAGTGCTTTTATAAGAGAAAATATGCATGATCAATGGTTGAGCTCTCTATTTTATAGTATTACACATGGGTGTCACAAGCCCGTGCTTGAACCCCATGTGTAAATCTCTTTCTAAAGTCACAATAACAGATTGGATACACTAGTGATTATCATGTTGAATGTATACAGAAGGTATTTTGAGCAAGGTCGAGCACATTGTAAAGTCATTGTCCCAATGTTTGATACACTATGATTTATTGCAAAATAGGGGCCACACAATGTTAATATTCAGACATAATGACAAGCAAAGTTAGAGCATGGTCTTAAAATATACAATGGTTATATTTAAACATAATGGATACTATCAGCAAAGAGTATAGATCATTAAAAAACCCCAAGAAGATGGCATATGATAGGAATGTAGACATCCAGTAGAGTGGAACAACAATATAATGATGTGGGTGTAGAAGACAGCTAAAGACATATTATAAATAGTGGTGGACATGTTCACTACTAACTACAGATATCAACATTCATGAGTCCACTCTTCCAAATCAACAATAAAAGTTTGTGTGGGTATTATCTAATAGTAGAGTTTGAGCAAAATAATGACTATAATAACAACATAAATGATAAAACCCAGATTTATTGCAAGAAATATGGAGACCCATTAAAGCTAGAGCCCGCAACTGGAGTATATTAAAGTTACCTAATTCAAATAGCATGTTCAAAAGAAGATTCAAGAATGTAAATGTAAAGAGAACAAGAGATTAACTTATCTATAAATTTACAAGTAGAGAAGTTGCAGTTTTGAGCCTGAGCTCAATAAAGGTGTGCATGACAGCGACATGTATTATGGTATGAAACTCCAGTTCAAAGGGAACTTGTGGTGTGGAAGAGATCCCAAGATCTCTGTTTAAGTAGTGAACTCAAAGTGATAAGCACCTACAAAGAGCCCAAGCTCTTTAAACTCAACAAATAGCATTGATGAAACTCCACTTCGAAGAGAGCCCGAGCTCTTTAAAAAACTTCTACAACATTACCCACTTTTAGTTAGAGACCAAGTATCATGCTCATCTCCTATTTGCAGTCACAAATGGAGGAAAATCATAGAGAGAATCCCAAAAATCAAATGACACAACTCGTACAAACATAGAATGGCAGTACCACAAGCTTAGGGTTTTAAAACCCTAACACATAATGCCAAAATGAAATGTGTAAAAAAATGTCTTTCCAAGTTTTGATAAAATTTGGAATCCATTGACAGAAGCAGTAAATGCTCCAGACCGACTGTTGTGCATGACAGCTATTCCAAGTGCCACAATGATAGAGCTATGCCATGATGGAGATATTTTTTGCATTGAGATTGGTCATGTTGACCTTACTGATGGTGTTGGTTTTGGGCATGGGTTAAGTTTCATATGTTTTGGGGGTAAGGTTATATGTTATTTGTTAGGTTTTAATATGATTTATATATGTTGGTATTCTATTTTGTAAAAGATGTATATTATTTGAAATGTCAACATTAGGGGCATAAGTCAAGGCATGGATTAGGCCTTAGATTTAGGGTTTTATCTGTTTGAAGAGAGATTTGGAGGGAATTTCATTTTCTAAATTGGTCTTGAGAGGTATATATCTGAGATTCTTTTTCAGTTTTAGGGGTTCAGAATTTGGGAGGAAGATGGTTTAAGTGAACTTCTTGTTCCTATACACCATTTTCATGCATTTTGTAGTCATTAGTTCATGTTTTAAGCAGATTGTGTTCAAGTGAATGCACATAGTCCTTGGCATATTTTTTACTTTCTCATGTAACTGTTTTGCAGATTTTGAGGATAATAAAGCTTGCCCATTACTCATACATATTTATGATTTTTCTATTATAGTCCTTTCAAGTTTCTGCATTTAAGTGTAATGTATTTTGCAACAAAGAATAGTGAATTGATCTAATTCCTATTCTAGGTCATATAGTGTAACCTTTTGCATAATCTACATGTTTGTTGGCATAATTGTCATTGTTTGTGGTACAAACCATAATAATGAGATTTATGTTAGCCTATGTATTGAATAGAGAATGTTATTATAGAAATCATTAGGGCATGTCCTATGGATGCTAGCTGGAAATTCTAAGAAGTCTAAATCAATTTGGTGTATCACCTTAGTTTTTTTTATTTAGTTCTAGTTCCCTTTTCCCATTTTCCCAAAAATCAAAGAAAAGTTAGTAATAGGTGATCCAAATCCAATAGGAACCGGCCTAGAATTTGGAGATTCCTTCTTAATCAGAGTCCACCCACAAATGAGGAAGGTTTCCATTGTTACCATGAAATATTAGTATGCCCAAATGCGTGAGTTAGGGTGATAATTTTTAACCTTAATAGTTTTTGGCACCCCTGATGGGACCCTTTGTGATACATGAACAAAATCCAAACAAGGAGTGGAAAAGAGTTTGAGTATTTATAGTTATCACATACTAGGAGAGGAAGAACTTTGTAGAGAGAGTCTAGAGGTCCAAAAGAACTCTCCTTTTAGCCTATAGTGAGGGGTAGGAAACCAAGAAGGCCAAAGAAAAGAAGGTATGAGGGAAGTTTAGCACCTCCCACCTACTACACTTATTTTCCATATTGAGATCAAGAATATTCAAAAAGTACTCCAGCACTTCAAATTCAAGTTGTTCTTGAACAAATTGCAGAGGAAGAGAAACCAGCACCTTCAAGTTATGTTATAGCACCACCAAGGATTGTTAGAAGGTTTCCATTTTTGCCCTTTAATCAGGGAAGCCCCTTTTTGATTGCCAATCACAACAAAATTTCCTTGGAAGCTTTAAAAGAGTTACCATATTTCAATAGAGAAGGACAAACAACAACAATTGAGCATATTAGAGATGTTTCATCTCTTTGCAATGTTCATCACATCATAGAGGAGGATGTATATTTGAAGCTATTGGCCACATCATATAAGGGAAAAGCATTGGAATGGTTCCAAACTCTCTGAGTTGGATCCATCGCTTCATGGGATACAGTAGGTGAGGAATTGTCTAAGTTTTTTGAAGATAAATCTGATAATATTGTTGGAATAATGATACATTTGGCATCAGTGAATGCACTTAGTGAAAACACTTATTCGGTTTTGAAGTGCTTACCGAGCTCATCACTCAGTCTACAGCAGTTACCGAGCATTCAGTAAAGATCACAGATCAAACAGTTCAAACCGAGCAGTAAGGCAGTTACTGAGCACATGAGAAGAACAGCAGTTACCGAGCAGACGGTAGTCACCGAGTCATCAGACTGAAGATAACCGAGAAGTCAGTTTCTACCGAGTCACCAGTGTTTA
>MU226051.1:6083875-6099508 GCA_018584345.1 Thuja plicata | reverse complement strand
ATGTTTGCAGTAGATCAGATGAATGAATGGTTAAGTAGATACAAGTGCAGAAATATAATAAAAGTTTTAAGAGTTACTGATTCACCCCTCCCCTCTCAGTAACTCTGTTAGTCCTGAATATTTCCAATAAATATTTCTTTGGTGGAACAACTAACTACTATAAAAGGGGTCCACAAGAAGAGATGAGTGATTTCAATCTCCACTATCAAAAGACTTAGAATAGGATTCCTGCCACGGTGGAACCCTCTACTCAATATGTATTTTTATACTTCCTTAAGAGTTTGAATAGTGACATTTGAGTCATGATCCAATCTATGAGGGGAACTTATTTACCTCAAGCTTTTGATATTGCAATTAGGGAAGAGAATAGTCTTATTCAAGAAATGAAGATGGCCCCTAGGCCACCTATGCCTTTCTTTCCTAGCATCCAATCCAATATTCCATTAATTACCCCACATCTAGCACCTTTACCATCTTACAAAAGTGAGTAGATGATGCCCGCTGCCCCTTCTAATGAGCTACAAAACATAAAACAGAGTCAACAAAAAATTGAGAGTTTATTTAAAACCTTTGGAAATGAGTTTTTAAACCTTAAAAGGCAGCAAGCTCAAGGAAATCCAATAGCCCATACGCAAAATCAGTTTGCTAGTTCCTCATCACAGCAGCCTAACCAGCTCATTTACCAAGGTAACAAGAAGCAATACCAAGGAAATGGCAATACCAATAGGCTGAATTGGAACCAAAGGCCTTATAGATGTTATAATCATGCACCTCTTAATGTTGTTAGGGATATTGTTCTTAACCAAAATAACCTTTTTGCTGAGTATGAATGATGTTATCCTTGTAGACAGCCCCACAATGTACTAATGGAGTGCTTAATTAAGCTCTAATGGTTCAAAGTGTGATTGATTCGCAACCAAATGCATCTATTTAAGAGACTCAACAACAACCTGATATAGGTGCTCCAGACACTGCGTTTCTCAATTGGCAAGAGGAAGAATTTTGTGGGGTGAGTAATGATTCACCTGTATCAGCAAACATAAGATCCAACAAGAGAGCTCAAGAATCAAAGCAATCAACTGCTAAGCTTTCTACTACAACCAATCATCACCCATCCCTCCTATTTCTATTCTAAAAGAACACTCCTCTCTTGCAACCAAGGAATAGTAGCATCAGAACCACACCGATCAGATCATTGGTAAATCTCCTCAAAAGGTACACTTTGTTGTTCCCTATAATATTATTGACAATATGAAGAAGATGAATGTTTCTATTTCTATGTGGGATTCTTTAGCCATTCCAGGGCATGTAGAATTACTTAAAGAAGAGTTGTCTAAAGGGAAAGCAAGTTCACAACAAGCTCTAAAGCAGCCTTCAAGGACTATTTTGGATAATTCAAGGGCTACATATGTGCAAGGAACAACAAAAAAGGATGGTCAGAAAGTTACAAATGTTAAGCCACCTCCTTTTTATGTTTCCTTGATAATTGGTGATAAATTAGTGCATAATTGTATGGTTGATAGTGGTGCAACTAGCACAATAATACCTAAAATGATTGTTGATTTTCTTGATTTGAAATATGAACCTCTTGATAAAGGATTTATTCAGTTGGATGGTTCATCAGTTGACACTTTAGGTGTTATTAAAATTGCAAGTTTGACCTTTCATGCTTGCCCAAATTTCTCTATTCAACAAGATATCTATGTTATAGATCTGCCTACTTATTTTGCCCTATGTTTATCTAGATATTTCACTACAAAGATAGGAGGCTATTTCTCATCTGATTGGTCTCACATGTTGTTTAGGACTAGATATGGTACAAACGTGACCATAAAATCTAAAGTGTTGACAAAGGATCACATAGAGCCATATATTCCAAGCCTTATTAATGCTAGTTGTGTGATCATAGATGCTGATGATCTTAAAGATTATCCAGCTTTTGATACTCAGATTAAAGGCATCCGTGATATTTTGTTGGATGAGTGGGAAGCTGGTAATGCCTTTAACAACCAAGATAATGTTATTTATGCTGCTGGTTTTTGTAATTATATGATTGCAGAATTTGAT
The DNA here is from genome assembly GCA_018584345.1 of Thuja plicata. NCBI lineage: Eukaryota > Viridiplantae > Streptophyta > Pinopsida > Cupressales > Cupressaceae > Thuja > Thuja plicata. Next base: position 6,097,441 of record MU226051.1, on the reverse strand, counting down.
CTTGTTATGCCTAATTTGATAAAATCACATGATGTTGATTCAGAATAGCCTAATCAGCTCTGGGAATTATATTTTGATGGATTTAGAAAAAAAGATGGATCTTGTGCAGGGATTATTCTTGTGTCACTAGATGGTGACAAATACTATGTTGCATTTAGATTATCTTTTCCTTGTTCTAACAATGTGGCTGAATATGAAGGTCTAATTCAGGGCTTAGAGTGGGAAAAAAGAAGAAATGTTAAATGTTTAAGGGCATTTGGAGATAGTGAGTTGGTGGTTAATCAGGTGAGGGGTTTGAATTCTGTAAAAAAAATATCTCTTAAAGTTGTATAAATCTAGAATCCCAGATATTCTAGCAAATTTTGATGTATTCAATCTTATTTTTGTACCTAGAAGTAAAAACCAACATCCTGATAGGTTAGCTGCTATTGGTGCTCAAGTAAAAATTTCTGAAAATAAAGGTGTAAATACTGATTAATCTGATATTCAGATTTTTGTTAGGCTGTCTATCCCAGATAATGATGTTAATTGGTAGGTTTTCAATACTAATGAGAAGATCTTTGTGTGTGTGATTTTGGTACCTATTAAGAGACACAACACTTCAATAAATCATTGCATTAGTGAAAGCAAGGGGTTAGCAAACATAGCAATCACTAAAATTGATCTACTGCTTCCTATATAGGAGTATGAAAAATGACATAATAGCCCTCAGATTATGCATATTCTAGTGATAAATACAACCTAAGAATGGAAGATTCAAATAAAAAGTAATCTAAATGATTCAAAAACATGCAATCTAGCTCTAGAAATGGAGATTACAACAATATAACTAATAATTAAGCTAGAAAGCACTATGAAAGTCCTAAACATGAGCAATATGAGATTGCTTCTTCAATTCTCCAAATATGGGAAGCATAAGGATGCTTTTAACTCTTCAAAATTAGGAGCATTATAACAATACAATAAAATACTTTCAATTTCAGGGCCATTTGAGCTCAAAATCCATCCTATTTATAGGAGAAATGGAGGAAGGGGAGAAGACTCTAGAACGGTTTCCATTAATGAGGGTGTAAGACTCATTAATGAGGTATGGGTGGAAGGAATATGTAAGAGCCATTAATTCTTCATTTATGAAAGCATTAATGAGGCATGGGTGAGGGTTTAAGAAGCATGGGTAAGGGTTTAGAGTCAAGCCTAACAAAGTGGACTTGAGAAAAGGAATCTTGAGATTCCTTGACTTTCTCAAGTGGGTGGAGTTGTTAATCATTCCTTAATGGAATGTGACAACATTAAGGGTATCTTAGGATTAGGTTTAGGGGTTAAGGCATGTGATTAAGGAGATAGAGATGGGAGGAGAGAGAATGAGTGGAGGGGGGATTTAGTTAATTAGGGCTAATTAGCTAATTAAGAAGATTTAGCATGTGAGAAGGGGTTGGGATGAGTTTGAACTCATGGTTGGGCAGTTAATCTTGGTTAGGTTTGAGGGAATATTAATAAAATGAATTTTCATAATAACATATTCATCTAATAATAGGGATTTAATTAATCATCCAAGCTTTTGATTGCTTTGTAACAATTAATTAGGACTATAGCCAAATTGAATCAATTTAGGCTAGGGTATTGATCTTGCAAGTGATGAGGTATAAATAGGATTCCATTAATTCCCTTTAAATTAATTACCTTAGCCAGGTATGATTTGAATTGATTAGATTAAATTGATTTGATTGGATTGGCTAAAGTAATTAATGTAAATTAGTGATTAGATCACTTAGAAGATTAAATCTGATTTGAAGGATTTATGCCAAGCAGTAACAGGGTCATTTGGACATAATTGGGGGTATGATCACACTTAGGGAAAATAGGGTCTATAGTCAAAGAAGACCAAATCTAGGTGGTTACATTTTCCCCTCTTTGAATTGATGTGCGAGCAATGCATTGATTCAAAGAAAATCTTTGATTTTGACTTTAGAAAGATTGAGAATTCTGCTCTTGGTTGTCGAACGAAATGTTGATAAGATTAGTCTCGTACTTGATCAAACTAAACTGATAGTATTGATTTTGAACTTGGTTGTCGTCCAAAGATCAATAAAATATTTTTAAAGATACCAATTCTGAACTTGGTTGTTGTCCAAAGATTGATAATACTGATTCTCAACTTGGTTGTCATCCAAAAGTCAGTAAGAAGATGTCAGGAGCTTAATAAAAATCTTTTAAAATGAGGGAAACACAAGATATCTAGCTTATGAGAACCAAATCTTTCTATCCAACAGTTCTAAATTAGTCAAGGAAACTGTCATGCCCCTAGTTTGTTTGATAACGAAGTCACTTTAATATTGTTTCGAGCAAAAAATGATTGATGATAGTGTGATCATACCCCCTCGGGAGCAAAATTGAAGGAAAAAGAATAAAATCTCTCTGTTGAAATGATGTATCACTTCCAGTGATTGGGTAGGGGAATGAAAGAATGGAGTAGAAGAAGTGAAGAAGTGGGGGTATGTTAAGAGTAAACACATGAGTACCAAGTTAATCACACTAAAAAGGTGAGTTTGATTTTGTTCCTGATAGATAAGAGATTTCGGGAAGCATGGGTATGTAAATAGCTTAGATTTAAGATGAGTTAAAAATAGAAAGGAGTTTGAGCTCAAATCCCTATGTTGTTCATACAAAAAATGCATCATGCAATCTCTAAATGCATCTATATGCAGACTCATAGGACTGTCACTGATTTGTAGATATTGGAATATTTTATCATCATTGGGCACTTTTGGAATGGATACCATTGGATAGTACAATAATCACTAATACCCACTGATATTATGAAAGTATGAATACTATGTTTTATTGGAATGTCAAAAATAGACTTAGGCATCAAGGTATAGAAGCCAGGATGACAAGATAGTCACCTTCCTTTTAATATATCAGATGTTGTGTAAGGCAAGATATTGGACCTGCAATGACCTTGAAAATTCATATTCTTGGGTACATTATGATTCGTATACCTTAGTGAGAATCTGGATCAAAAAATAGACAAGGAAATTATTTCAACCTCACCGTAGTCTACACATAACGAAGATCAAGATATATGCGGCTATCCACCCATAGTGGCAGCTCTTACCATAAACATCCAAGCTAGGTAAAATTTATAGGATCATTTGGAACAATCAAAATATGTAGAAAATCAAGAAAACATTATGCCCCCTATCATTATGACTCTTTGTCTGTGCATAGACGTCATTGAGAAACTAAGAAGATATAATAAATTATCAATTGAGAATTAATAAAATTTATAATTACTTAGATGCCCCTAGTTGAGAACATCATTAGGACATGAAAGAATTAGAATCAAAACATTATCAAACTGTGTGTTTAAGTAGTACTTTTTCATTCATCTGTCAAACACAGTAAAGATTCATCAATCAGAAAATTAGAATATAAGCAATATGGTGTTTCCATGCCTATGCATTGATAGGATAATCCATTCATGTTTGTGATCCAGTATCGCCTTGTAGGAACTCCATTAATGTAAATGTCATGTCTAGATATGTGATGTTTGAAAAGATACCCTTGTTTTGAAAAGTGACATTGTTTCGCATGTATCAAGAAAAGTGACCATCCTAGAGCAACCTAGAAACCGCAACCTACGATGCCAGTAAAGATGCCCCCAGTGTAGAATGACTTATTTTGAAGATGTAAATGCAGACAAATCCCAAGTGAGGATAAGATAGTCATTTAGGAAATGAAGTCAGTGTTTCAGAATAGGTGTAATTAAGAAGGTTTAGTGTCAACAATGTGTTGATAGATGGAGCACAGAACACAAGTGATGTCTAATTTCCAGGTTTTCACCACTTGGCAAGATCCTTTTCTTTTCTTTTTGCTACCAAGATGCGCATTTTACCAGCTGCTCATCAAGGAACTTTTCTCTTTTTCAATTTTTTTGTTATTTTTTCTTTTTTGAATGTTAATGTAGTATCAAGGTGCCTGTTTGCCAGGTTTTCACCAAGGACACCTTTTTCTACAGGACCTTTTTCCATTGTTTTTGGATTTCTTTAGGATTAATTTTCTGAATGTTTTTGGTATTTTGTAAAAACTTTGTGTTGTACAGGCTCTGCTAGCCGAACCTTAAGCGTAGAACCACTTCAAATGTATAGTGTTGATAGGATCTGGAAGAATGTCTCCTTTAGGTGTAGCCAGTTGATAAGCTCCAGTCCCAAAAGTGGTAGTGATAACATAAGGTCCCAGCTAGTTAGGTTCAAACTTTCCTTTTTTTCTCTATTAGGCTAGTTCTTAGGATTCTCTTTTAGGATGAGATCTCCTACTTCAAATTTGTGTGGTTTGACCTTATTATTGTATCCTTTGGACATACATTCTTGATATACTTTGAGGTGGTCGAATGCCTATTGTCTATGCTCATCTAGTAGGTCCAAAGAATTCACCCTATCTATGCGGTACCGCTCATCGGTAACCAGACCTTGTAAAGATATCTGCAAAGATGGGATTTCAACCTCAATGGGTAGTATTTCTTTAGCGCCATAGACTAAAGCAAATGGCATGGCTCCAGTTGGTGTTCTAATGCTTGTTCTATAGGCCCATAGTGCCGGATTCAGTTGTAGATGTCAGTCTCTGCCAGGATTGCTCACAGTTCAGTGTAGGATCTTGAGAATATTTTTGTTTGATGCCTCAACCTATCCATTACCTTGAGGATAATAGATTGAGGAACAATGTTGAGTGATATGGAATTGTTCACAAAGGTCATCAATGTCTTGATTTTTAAATTGGCCCCCATTATCTATTACAATTGAAGAGGGTATCCCATATCTACAAATAATGTAGTTTAGAATGAACATAGCCACCTGTTTGCCAGTGGCTTTGATTAGCAGCATGGCCTCGACCCACTTTGTGAAATACTCAATGGCCATAATGATGAACTTGTGTCCATTTGAAGAGTTGGGATATATTTGTCCAACCAAGTCAAAGGCCCATTGCTGAAATGGCCAATGTGTTATGAAAGGTATAAGTTCTCTGGCAGGAGCATGGATAATATTTCCATGTGTCTGGCATTTATGATAGGTTTTTGAAAACTGAATAGCATCTTGTTCCATGGTAGGCTAGTAATAGCCTACTCTGAGAAATTTCTTTGCTAATGAAAATGCGTTCGAGTGTGATCCACATACACCTTCGTGGACATCTTTTAATGCTAAATCAGACTCTTCAAGTTCTAAACACCTAATAAGTGTACTGTCAAGACCGCATTGATATAGGTTGTAAGTTATGAGGATGTGACGCGATGTTGTCCTAATCAGGAATATTTTCTCATTTCTAGATAGATTATTAGGGATGGTTTGGTCAAAAATGTAAGCAATGATATTGGCATATCGAGATTGGTCTGGGGCATTCAAACCACAGATTACTTGGTATTCAGGGGTATCAAAGGTAGGATAGGAGAGTTCTTCCACCAAGAAGTCATAGTATAATTTATGTTCTTCTAGTTGTAACATGGATGCCAATGTAGCCATAGCATCGGCAGCTTTATTCTCTAATCTTGGTATCTACTGGAAGGTAATGAAGACAAAATATTTATTTAAGTCATCAACTAGTTTCTTGTAGGGCATCAACTTCTCATCTTTCATTTGGTACTCCCCATTGACCTAATTGATAATTAGTTGGGAGTCACCATATACATGTAACTATATAATTTTCCACTCCATAGCTAGTTTAAGACCATTTACCAATGCTTCATATTCAGAAATATTGTTGGTGCATGGAAACATCAATTTGTAAGATTTGGGAATCTTGTAACCTTGAGGAGTTATGAATAGGACCCATGCTCTAGAACCTTGCTGAGTGAATGAACCATCAAAGTACATCTTCCATGGATATTCAATTAGGTGCATGATTGTTTCATCAGGTAATTCAATCGTCAAAGGTTCATCATCCTAGAGTGGTGAATCAGCAAATTGATCTGTAAGGACCTGTCCTTTGATAGCTCTTCATTCTACATATTCAATGTCAAAATCACTTAGAATTAGGACGCATTTTTCCAAACATCTTATCAATGTTGTCATATTTACGAGATACTTTAGAGGATCTATCTTAGTAATGAGCTTTATTGTATGTGATAGCATGTAGTGTCTCAGTTTTTGTGATGCAAAGATGACTGCTAAGCATTCTTTTTCAATAATGCTATAATTGAGCTCATAGGTGACCAGTGTTCTACTAATATAGTAGATAGCTCTTTCTTTCTTAGTTTCATCCTCTTGTGCTAACAATACTCCTAGGGAGGTAGTTGTATCTGAAATATATAGGAGTAGGGGCTTCCCATGAATAGGTGCCATAAGAATAGGAGGACTAGCCAGGTATCCTTTCAATTCTCTGATGTTTTCTTCACAGTGCTCATCCCATTTGAAGGCAACCCCTTTATGTAGTAATTTAGTAAAGGGTTGTGCCCTATCTACAAGTTGGGACATGAATCTCCTGATTGACTAGATTCTTCCTTGTAGTGTCCCCATTTGACTGATGTTGTGTGGAGGAGCCATCTCTAGAATAGATTTCACCTTTGCAGGATCTACCTCAATTCCCTTTGCTGAAACAATGAATCCCTAGGAGCTTCCCTGATTGAACCTCAAAGGTACATTTCTTTGGGTTGAGTCTAATTTGGAACTATTCCATTCGATCTAATATCTTTCTTAAGTCAGCAATATGAGTACCTCTTTCTTTGGATTTATCCAATGTGTCATCCACATAGTCCTCTATTTTCTTGTGCATCATGTCATGGAATATAGTTGTGATGGCTCTTTGATATGTTGCACCGGCATTCTTTAGCCCAAATAGCATGACGTTCCAGAAAAATGTGCCCCATGCGCATGTGAATGTGGTTTTCTCTTGATCCTCAAGGGCAATTTTGATTTTATTATAGCCCAAGAATCCATCCATTAAAGAATACATCTGGTAGCCTATTGTGAGGTCTATAATCATGTCAATGTTAGGTAGAGGGAATTCATCTTTTGGACATGCTTTTTTTAGGTCTCTGAAGTCAGTACAAATCCTGATAGATTTATCAGATTTAGACACGGGGACCACATTGGAGATCCATACTGCATATGCAATGACTCTGATAAATCCATCCTTTAACAACTTCTCTAGTTCTTCTTTTACCAATAATGCAACATGAGGATGCATCTTTCTAAGTTTTTGTTTTACGGGCTTGATCCCGAGAGCTATAGATAAGTGGTGCATGATTATATTAGGATCTAGCCCTATCATATCAGTATAAAAACATGAAAATTTGATCTTCTTCTCTTTCAAGAACTCTGTGAACTGCGTCTTCTCCTCTTCTAATAAATGTTGTGCAAGGTGGACTATTTGAGGATTTTTAACAGTGTCCAAATTTACTGGCTGTGTTGGTTCAATCAGTACTGAAGACCTTTCCTAAAATTGTTTGGGGAGGATATCAAGAGTCTCATCCTTTGGCACCTCTAAGATTTTTTCACCATTGGATATGTCTTCTTTCTTTACTTTTTGGGATTTGATAGTGCCACATAGTGGTTTTCACCATCAGTCCTCTTTTTCTTTTTATTTTCCAGTTTTTGACTAAGAAACCTGATATCCTCCTGTGACATGTTCTCACTCCTTGCATTGGTGGAAGAAGGGTGTAGGATCTATTTTAGTCCAACCAATTAGGTGTGATTTTGGTACATGTTAAGAGACACAACACTTCAATAAATCATTGCATTAGTGAAAGCAAGGGGTTAGCAAACATAGAAATCACTAAAATCGATATATTTCTTCCTATCTAGGAGGAGTATGAAAAATGACATAATAGCCCTCAGATTATGCATATCCCAATGACAAATACAACCTAAGAACGGAAGATTCAAATAAAAATTAATCTAAATGATTCAAAACCTTGCAATCTAGCTCTAGAAATGGAGATTACAACAATATAACTAATAATTAAGCTAGAAAGCACTATGAAAGTCCTAAACATGAGCAATATGAGATTGCTTCTTCAATTCTCCAAATATGGGTAGCATAAGGATTCTTTTAACTCTTCAAAATTAGGATCATTATAAAAATACAATAAAAGACTTTCAATTTCAGGGCCATTTGAGCTCAAATCCATCCTATTTATAGGAAAAGTGGAGGAAGGGAAGAAGACTCTAGAAGGGATGCCTTTAATGAGGGTGTAAGACTCATTAATGAGGTATGGGTGGAAGGAATATGTAAGATCCATTAATGCTTCATTTATGAAATCATTAATGAGGTATGGGTGAGGGTTTAAGAAGCATGGGTGAGGGTTTAAGAAGCATGGGTTTAGACTCAATCCTGACAAAGTGGACTTGAGAAAAGGAATCTTGAGATTCCTTGACTTTCTCAAGTGGGTGGAGTTGTTAATCATTCCTTAATGGAATGTGACAACATTAAGGATAGCTTTGGATTAGGTTTAGGGGTTAAGGCATGTGATTAAGGAGATAGAGATGGGAGGAGAGAGAATGAATGCAGGGGGATTTAGCTAATTAGGGTTAATTAGCTAATTAAGAAGATTTAGCATGTGAGAAGGGGTTGGGATGAGTTTGAACTCATGGTTGGGTAGTCGAGCTTTGTTAGGTTTGAGGGAATATAACTAAAATGAATTATCATAATAACATATTCATTTAATAATAGGGATTTAATTAATCATCCAAGCTTTTGATTCCTTTGTAACAATTAATTAGGACTATAGCCAAATTGAATCAATTTAGGCTAGGGTATTGATCTTGCAAGTGATGAGGTATAAATAGGATTCCATTAATTCCCTTTAAATTAATTACCTTAGCCAAGTATGATTTGAATTGATTGGATTGGCTAAAGTAATTAATGTAAATTAGTGATTACATCACTTAGAAGATTAAATCCGATTTGAAGGAATTATGCCAAGCAGTAACAGGGTCATTTGGACATAGTTGGGGGTATGATCACACTTAGGGAAAATAGGGTCTATAGTCAAACCAGACCAAATCTAGGTGGTTACAATCTTAAGTTTTATGACTGAAGCAGATAGCTTTGCTTCTTCTAAGGATAACAAAGTAAGACAACAATTTGAGGACCAAATCATACAATTAAAGTCCAATAAGCTACCTAAAGGAATAGTAAGCTTGGCATCCATCTTCAACTCTGATGATCAGTTTAGGAAGAACAAAACCAGCATGTTGATTAAGGAAGATCATTATGAAGAGCTAGAAATATTCAGAGACAAGTTCTTAAAACTTGGTAAAATTAACTCTCCTCAAGATAAGGAGCTTCTTATCGCTTTGTTCAAAGAGTTCAATGATTGTTTTTCTTGGAATTATGCTGATTTGAAATGGTTTGAACATCAATTAACCCAACATACCATTGAATTAGAGCCCAATTCAAGGCCAATTAGGCAAATACAAAGGACAATAAACCCCAAATTAGAGCCCTTAATGCTCAAGGAGCTGAATAAACTGCTGGATAGTGGGATTATCTTCTCAATCAAACATACATCTTGGGTTTCAAATATAGTTCTTGTGAGGAAGAAGCATAGGGAGATTAGACTATGTGTATATTTTAGGGACCTTAATAGGGCATCTCTGAAAGATAGACACCCTCTTCCATCTATGGAACAAATTTTATAGTATGTCTCTGGTTCTGAAAGATTTTCTCTTCTAGATAGTTATTATGGTTATAACCAAGTATTAGTGAAAGAGGAAGATCAATTCAAAATATCATTTACCACTAAATGGGGAACAATGGCATATAGATGAATGTCATTTGGTTTATCTAATGTAGGAGCCACATTCCAAAAAGCTATGGAAATGGCTTTTAAAAATATGATGTACAAATTTGTTTTGGTTTACTTGGATGATGTTACCATTTATGCCATTTGGTTTATCTAATGCAGAAGCCACATTCCAAAAAGTTATGGACATGGATTTTAAAAATATGATGTACAAATTTGTTTTGGTTTACTTGGATGATGTTACTATTTACAGCAAGATTGCAGATCAACATATAGGTCATTTAAGGCAAGTACTTCAAAGATGCAAAGATTTTGGAATCTCTCTTAATCCCAAAAAGTTAGTTTTTGTAGTCCACGAGGGTAAGGTCTTAGGATACCAAGTTTCAAAAGAGGATACAACAATAGTCCCTAAAAGGATCCATGTAATTCTGGATTTATCATTGCCAAAACACAAAAATGGGCTACAAAACTTTATTGGCAGAATTAATTTTGTAAGACGCTTTATTCTAGACATTGCTACTCTTCTCAAGCCCTTAACTGCAATGCTAAAGAAAAATGTACCTTTTAGCTAGACTAAGGAATGAAAATCAAGTTTTGAGCATATCAAATTTGCCTTATCATCAACCCCTACATTATATAATCCTAATTTTACTAAATATTTTATTCTATATGCTTTTGGAGGCTATGATACTACTTTAGCTATGTTGGTGCAGAAAAATGATGATAATCTAGAGCAGCCAGTTGCCTTTTTTAGCAAAGGAATGGATGACTACAAACAAAGGTATAGTTTTGTCAAGAAACATGTACTTTCTATTATTGAATCTTTAATGAAGTTTAAACATCTTGTTGCTGGAAACAAAGTTCATCTAATGGTTGCACATCCTAGTATTAAATATTGTCTGTTGAACAAGGATGTAAATGAAAAGAGAGCAGGTTGAATCACAAAAGTTATGGAATATGATGTACATATCCATGTAACCAAGCTGGTTAGGGGAAAGAGTTTGTGTGCACAAATGGAATAAAAAGAAGAACAGGAAGATGAAAATAGTAATGAGGTTGTCTTGCTTCATGACAATCCCATATTTGATGACCAACCAGAAAATTGGTTAAATGATATGAGCAGATTTCTGCAAACTGGAAAATCTCCAACTGATCTTGATAAAGCTGAAAAGAGGTATTTCAGGTTGCAATCTATCTCTTATGTTTTGATAAATGGTATGATTTATAAAAAAGACTATTCTGGAATGTTGCTAACATGCATTGATATTGCTGATTAAAGAAAATTTTTATCTGAATTCCATGATGGATCATGTGCAGGACAGTTCAATTCTAAAACTATAGCTTGGAAAATATTAAGGGCAGGTTATTATTGGCCTAGTATATTTAAGGATGCCCATTCTTGGGAAAGAAGATGTCAAAAATGTGGTCTTTTTGCAAGAAAACAAAGGCTAGTAGCATTTCCATTAAAACCTATCATTTTTGAACAAGCATTTATCAAATGGGGGGTGAACTTCATAGGCCCTTTTGGTGCTCAAAAATTTTGGACCATTTTGAGGCCAACTGATAGGCACAAACAAGTGCCTCTGCAATTCTGACTCGATCGAGTCAAGGCTGGTAGGCCTGAATCCAAAGTTCTTTCAAACTATACAAATGCATGCACAAACAAAAGAAATTCCTTCCAAAGGGGTTAATAATCCTTGGAGGAAGATAACTTAATTTCCTAATTTTTAAATAGTGTGATATCTAAACTAAAGATTAAAAGTATTACTAAAACCTAATTGAAAGCTTTATGAAGAAGATAACAGATATATATGCAAATTACAAAATGAACAAAATGACAATTACAAATGAAATGAGATCAGTGCCTGATGCCAAATTGGGAATAGAGTCAATTAAATTCAATCATATGTATAAATGGAGATGGTTTTAAGGTAACTCATTCCTGTAAAGCGAGACCATCATCCTACTGACTCCAATTAAAACAAAGATTTAAATAGCTTATAAAATTAGTCCTATGGATTTTAACCCAACTTAAGAGCCCAATAGGAATAATAACAGGTTCTCAGACCATGCAACTGTTATTCAAATTGTATAAATTAACCATAAATGGATGAATCAAATAAAGAATACAGTAGAATACCCTGGTTCATAGAGTAATCTGAGAAACTAATTGAAAATAAGAAACTATATTAACATTAAAGAATAAGGACTTATCCGTCATTCGCATTTGATAATTTGGACATTATGTTCAAATCTGTAAGTTGGGAGAGTTTTCAAGTTTTTGTCATGATCATTTTCAATCTTCTTAGATTACAAAATGAATCAATATAAATATATTTCCCAACGGTTCCCTGTGAAAGGACATGCCCTTTCACAGGACCTAATCCTAGCAACTAACCCTAAAATACATAATAAACCAAAATAATGGTTCTTAGGAATATTTCCCGTATAAATACATTGATTTATTGTTCTTTGGTGTTCTGTGCATAATAATCTGATATTTAAGTTCCTGCACAAAAACACCTATCATTAGATAGTCATTTAATAAAACCTAAAATCAAAAATCATCATATTCATAATGTATTAGGCTTTTGTTTAATATGATCTTTAAAAATATTCAATTATTAATTTATGATATAACAAATAAACATTAATAAGATCATAATATAATTCGTACAAATCTTTTTGATAAATAAATAAAAATACCAATAAAGTTAAATATTTAATCATAGATATTTACTTTTAATTATCAAAATACATATAATTCCTATAATCTAGGGTGCAATAATTGTAAATATTATAACTCATCCTAGAAAATAAAAGGGGAATACTTACCCTAAAATGATATTTAAAATTATTTACATAGGGTAAGGTTATTAATATTATAGAAAGAGGATAAAAAACCAACAACCCTAATATCATGTAATTCATCTGAATGTAAAAATAAAAATATACTTTCACAATTCATTCCATAAAAATGCATTATGAATTTAGGGCAACCCAATAATTTTTACATTATTTTAAAATAAAACCCCAATTATCCATCTCTATAAAATAAATTTAAAACATAATAAGAGGACCATATGTATTTAAATCACCTAGTAAATATTTTAAATAAGTATATAAGGTGAAACATATATTTCCAAAAGACGCTCAACTATATTTACTTACCCTAATAAGATATTTCAAATTAGTAATTTAGGGCAAGTTAGGATAAAGCTAAAATATAGAAAACATATTCGTGTGAAAAACTTTTAGAAACAAATATAAAATAGAAATGAGATAATATGATTCCCTCTAACATGTAACTCGAAGAAAACATTTAGACTAATTGGTTAAAGCGGGGAAGGGTAGTGTTAGTAATAACTGAGAGGGGGGGGTGAATCAGTGGCCTCAAAAATTTATCCTTTAAACTTTAATCCACCAATAAATACACCTCAGATTATTAAGTCCCTACAAGATGTATGCCTTTAAAATACTTGAAATAATTAACTGTTTGTCGGTTTACCTTGTCTGTCCTTATTCTCCTTGATTACTGATAAGCAGTAAAACTTATTTACCGATACTCAGTAAATATTCAGAGTATACCAATCAATCAAGAAATGCATATGTGAAATGTAAAACAATAAAGTAATAAACCATACACACATAACACATGGATTTTAACCTGGAAACCCTGTTAAGGGGAAAACTATTGGGACCAGTACCCCAAATTTTCACTCTTCTGAAGTGAGCCCTGTTAGGAGCCAACCTTGTTAAAGGTTACAAACACACTGTTAAGTGCGACCTTGTTAGAGGATTTTTATACATAGGTTGTCACTAAGTATCTG
>MU226051.1:6063395-6077652 GCA_018584345.1 Thuja plicata | reverse complement strand
AACCCTGTTAGGAGTTGTACATTACAATGCAGTAGTATAGTGACCTGGTTAAGGGTCAGACCCTGTTAGGAGTCTTTTACATATAACCCTGTTAGGGGTGGTGGACTCACTGTCCAAGTGGTGAAGGCTACAACCTTATGGTTATTTGATACACACTGTATCAACAAGATGAACTGCTATTTGTGACACTACTTGTCTAATTAGTTCCTTTTATGCGCCAATGCTTTAACCTCTTGTAAAGAAATATAACAATCTAATCTGTATTCTGAATGCTTCAACATAAACATCTATATTATCAACATATGATAAATATAGCTCTGTTGTATCAACACTCTACTCTGCTTGTCAATCTCTGGCTTTTGCAACTCTTCTCATTACAAATGACCTTCTATAAATACATACACCAAGTATGAGATCATGGGACCTGTAGGAAAACTCTTCTTAACATCCTTGTTAGCTCTACTAAGCGCAAAAGCATAATTACAACCGTGCAAGTCAATGCTGAACAAACATGTCGCTTCACTAAGTCAGCTTCACCAAATTAATCATAACATGGCATAGTAAACATGTCAAAAACATGTATCTATCCATGCTGGTCTACATGTCATCATATTGATAAGTACATACAGAAGTACTACTATGTATTAAATGTTGTCACCAATGACAAACATACTATCAATCAACTGTTCAAAATAAAATCTCCAACAAGAGTGACTGTATTGTTTACTACTACTCTCATTTCTTGAATAGCAGAGACTCTAATAGCATATACAGGCAATAAGGTTCTTAATATTTTACTTACCACTGTCTCCTCTTCAAGTGTGCCTCCAACGTCTCGTATAGCATTGACTACTTCTTTTATTGTTGTGTTGTACTGAGTGATGTTTTCACCTTCTTTCATTCTGAGATCATCAAACTTTCCTCTAAGGCTTTCTGCCTTGGCTCTCAGAACATTTGTATCACCTCCATGTACAAGCTTTATCTTATCCCACATTGTCTTTACATTTTTGCAATCTTTGGCATCCTGAAATTCAGCATCAGAGAGTGACGTAGAAAGCTCTATAACCATGCAGTTATGTTCATGCTTTACTCTCAATTGATCTACCATCAATGGTCTTGTAGGAAACACATATTCAATAGCTAAGTATTGAGTAATATCATTGCCAATACCTGATAAGCGGAGTTTTATTCTGCTTTTCCATGAAGCAAAGTTGTCTTTGTTCAACTTGGACACATCTCATCTGTTCATCTCGTGATCTTTACTTAGGTCTTAAAACCTTCCTTCTAAGAACACAAGCTCTGATACCAATTGTTAGTAATAATTGAGAGGGGAGGGTGAATCAGTGGCCTCAAAAATTTATCCTTTAAACTTTAATCCACCAATCAATACACCTCTGATTATTAAGTCCCTACAAGATGTATGCCTTTGAAATACTTGAAATAATTAACTGTCTATTAGTTTACCTTGTTTGTCCTTATTCTCCTTGATTACCCATAAGAAGTAAAACTTATTTACCGATACTTAGTAAATATGCAGAGTATACCAATCAATCAAGAAATGCATATGTGAAATGTAAAACAATAAAGTAATAAACCATACACACATAACACATGGATTTTAACATGGAAACCCTGTTAAGGGAAAAGCCACTGGGACCGGTACCCCAAATTTTCACTCTTCTAAAGTGAGCCCTATTAGGAGCCAACTCTGTTAAAGGTTACAAACACACTATTAAGTGCGACCTTGTTAGAGGATTTTTATACATAGGTTGTCACTAAGTATCTAGCATCTATGCTACCATCCTTGAATCAGCCTTTAGACTGTCAATCGGCTTTATGCTAATCTTACTACCATCCTTGAATCAGCCTCCTTCTTAGACTGTCAAAAGGCTTTAGGTAAGACCGATGCTACTATCATGAATCAACCTTTTTGCAATCTGTTAGGATATACCTCAATTATAGAAGATGGTTAAGTCCTACTCTGTTAAGAGACTTAATGCTTCAATGGTTAAACTGAAACACAATGACATGTTTCTAATGCAACTTTGAATTGTAGATATTTAGATCTACTTACGTAAAATACCTCTCTGATCAATGTATCAATTCAATTCCTTTGTACTCCACACTTTCTGCTCTGTGATGTTGTGCTTTAATGTTCATCAGTGTCTGTAGAATTCTTTAGCTCTCCCTTAGCTTGATTGATCAGGACTATATGAAGCTTAACCTTCACCAGTTTCTCTTCAACATCTTTTTTCAATTCACTCCCCTGTGTATTTGATTACTTACGAAAATTAATTATGCTTTTCTCTTATATAGACACGATATTCCTTTATTTTTGTTTCTTGATTCTTGATTCTTGGCATTAAAAAAAATCTAGCCAATTTGATTTACGGCTCTAACTCCTGATTTATCTCATATTTATCTTCTTTCCAATTATATAAATCAATTTCTTAACTGTGGTTGAATAAAACAAATAAAATAATCAATTAAGTCTATCCTTAAGCTATGCCAGCTAGATATTTTTTCATTTTCTGATCTCTCTGTTTTGTTAATCAATTTTGTAGTTCGTCGTCGGTGACAACTGCTAGTTCTGTCAGTGCAACTTTAGTTAGCTTCAGGATCTCCATCCATCAGGCATCATTGGATCTTTCTCATCGGGAAACACTATTTTTAGCTCGTCGGGCATCCTGTGATTCTGCTTCGTCGGGCATTACTGTCTTCTACTTGTTGGGCATCACTGTGACTTTTTTCTCTGTCTTTACCGATGGTGTGCACTTCGTTGGTGTAGTTTGTCACTTAGTGAATACATGACTTTTATGCATTGCTGAAAGCATAACCTTTGTTCCATTTATTTTTTGAAGTCTTTGGAATTATGTACATGACCGTACAGATGTATCAAGTTGACATCAATGATAATACAAACTAACTAATTTAATGTCTTGCATCATCTTCAACTTAACATTATCAAACATTCAAACATTAACATGTCATCAGGTAAGTAGGTAGGAAAAAGAGTTGTCTTGAGAGGCTGAGTGTTCAACTCCTGATCACCACCCTTTTTCCTAACTACATTTTATTTTATTTTTTAAAATATCTTATTTCAAATCATTTCTCACTTTTGGAAGTATAGAAGCAATTTATGACGATAAAAAATTTGATTTTTCCATGTAACATAATAGGTGTTTACACTTGAAAATCATATACATAGAAAAATCATTAGAATTTCAAATAATATAAATTATCAAATGAAAAATAAGGAAGAAGGATATATCAGTGAAGTATACTTCTGTATCAATGTAATGCTTGCAAAACTAGGTGTCAACAGGCCCCATTAATCCAAATTCTAGTGTAGGTCACAAATGGATCTTAACTACTATGGACTACTTCACAAGATGGACTCAAGCTATTGCACTGAAGAAATCAACTAGATCTGTTGTTCTCAACTTCTATGAAGATATTATAACTAGGTTTGGGGTACCTCAATCAATTATTTCAGATAATGTGTTAGCTTTTGTTGGTTTTCGAATAACAGAATGGGCTATTAAAAATGGGATTTATCTGAATACATAATCTAACTATTACCCCCAGGGCAATGGGCTTGCTGAGTCTACTAACAAAAATCTATTGAGGATTATTAAAAGGACTCTACATGAGAACAAGATGGATTAGCATTCAAAACTTAAAGAAGCACTATGGCTGGATAGAATTACACCAAAAAAGATAACTGGAAACTCACCATATGTATTTTTTTATGGTAAGGAAGCAAGGTTACCTCTTTCTACTGAGTTTCCAGCCCTACAATTTGTTGATCAGATGTTTTTTGAAGAGGAAGGTCCTCTTAAGTTGAGGTATGTGGAATTTTTACAGCTGGAAGAGAAGAGGGGCAGAGCCCTAAGGAATATTGAGCTAAGGCAAAATTAGATTAAAATGTATTTTGATAAAAAGGAAACACCTAAAGAGTTCAAAGAGGGTGACCTAGTTCTTAAATGGGATGTACTGAAGAGCAAACCAGGGCAACATGATAAATTTGATAATTTTTGGTCAGGCCCATTTGTCATTACTGAGTGTAAAGAGAAGAATGATTTCTAGTTATCCACCATAGATTGAGAGATATTTCCCATCCTAGTCAATGGGATCTTCCTCAAGCTCTTCTTTGAGGGTTAGTACTTTCAGTTTTAGTTTCATTTCAATAAGTGGTGTCAAGCAGTAGGGGTCTTTAGATTTCATTTTCAATAAAATGCCTTCTTAGGCATAGGTTCTAGTTAGGTTGTATAGGTCCTAGTAAGGTTTCATGAGTCTTAGTTCTAGGTTGCATTTTCATTTCAATAAGGCTGCATTTGTATTTTCTAGGTTTTGACACCATTACCCTAAGGATAAGGTCTAAAGTTCATGTCTAGCAGGTAGACATCCAACAGAGGTCACCAAAATTTTTACCCTAATTTTATACATTGCAATCTAAAAATCATAAATAACATAATATTTCATGAAGGTACACCTATTTAACATTTTTATTCAGTAATGAAAATGAAATACATTGCCATTTCATTCATACTATTATATTTGTGTACTCTAAGTATTGATCACATTCAGATTTTCAAATTTATAATTGATCATTACATTGTCCATTCAACTGAATGTAATAAGCATATATTTCTTCCATATTACATATTTCATATAGAAACTTAGAGGTAATTATAGAAAATAAAGCATGATAGAAGCATGAGTAGGGGTCCATGCATTACCTTGTAGGGTGTTCTACATTTAGTAGCTGGTTGTCTACTTGGTCCAACTCTCCAAGTCTCTATCATTAATATTCTTGTCATGCGCTGCATTTTAGGTCTAGGGTCTTTTCATGCATCATGAAAAGAGAAAAGAGTTAGATCCAAATTAGATCTAAGCAATGCATTAAAACCAAAACAACATACAACAATTAAACTTTCAGGACTATAAATCTACCAATAACATCAATACAGTAGCAAAGTATGTATCTACACCAACTGGATAAAAGTATCAAAGGGACATAACTCCATGAAACCTTTTACTGTATATGGTTATCATTCTATATTGTTCAGAAATAGTTGTTTGTGGAACCAGAGAAATCTGAATAAAAGGGACTTAGTTCCTGTAGCTAAGAAAACTTTTTCAAAACATCAACATATTAAGATAGTAAACACAACCAATCAACCAACATTCATGCATGAATGTCATTTCACATGGCACTCACACACAAATATTGATTGGTTGATTCTGTCCACAAACCTAACATGTTGATTTAATTATGTGTGCAAATAAAGTGAACAAAGATGGATCAAATGCAAAAAGAAACACGATCTATGAAATCACTAGTTGCAGATGATAAAGAAAATGCAGTGTGTCACGAGCCCATGCTCAAACCTCATAGGATGCATTATGAATGAATGCTAGGAGTTCATGAGTTCAGAAAATGAGAAGATGCAGAAGAAGATGTAGTTCATAGACATTGGTACAAAATGCAAACATGTTGTTATAATTTAAATGCTATTGATGCAAATGCAGAGTATAGTAATGTTGCTCAAATAATGTTCTTATTACGCAATGAAAGAATGGATGTTCCAAATTGAAATGGATGATCAAGTGCAAAGAAGAGATGTGCAAAGAAGAAGATGAAATGATTTTCCATCAAATAATGAGGTGTGCATCAATGTCCAAAATAGAATGTTGCAAAGAAGGGGATGAATTGTAGTCAAATAATGAGAGAACACTAATGTTGTTACAAAGTAGTATGCATTCACAGAAGAGCCAATTGCATTGTATCAAATTGAGGAAATGCATATACATAGATCTATACACTGATGGAATCAGGAAAGTACTTCATCTCAATTTTGTTTTGTATACTGATATCTTTGAATGAGAGAAAAAAAACAACACAGTGACATCCATTTTTGCAATCAAATGGATGAGAGTATGCATATTCAACAGTGAGATTTTTTTTAAATATATGCATGCATACACAAGAATTGGACAAAATAATTTGTTCTTAAATGCCAAAAAATCAGTGACACTATTATAGTTCAAGAGTGTAAAGTGTTGTTAAGTACTGTTATTCATGTTCAAATCAAATGCCTTATCAAGAATGGAAGGTAATAACAGTATTATTATACATATTCATCAAAAGGCAAATGCAATATTCCAGGATGTTCAAGTAAACAATTTTTTGTTTAATATTGTTAGAGGAATGTTCAAAGTACAGTGCCTGGTCAAAAGATGAAAAAAATACTGTCATCTAGTTATTATCAAGTGCCTACTCAAGAATGGAAATTGAATGACAATTATTTTTCACATTCAGGTAAAAAAATTTGTTACTTAATGTTGTTAGGTACAAGTTCAAATGACAAAATGCAGTGCATATACAAAAGTGAAAAGCAAATAACAGTGTCATTATTAAATAATGTTATGAATATGTGCATGTTCAAGCAACAATGCTTTTATTAGAGAAAATATACATGTTCAATGGGCGAGATCTTTGTTTCATAGTATTACACATGGGTGTCATGATCCCATGATCGACCCCTATGTGTAAATATCTTTCTGGAGTCACAATAACATATTGGATACACTAGTGATTATCATGTTGAATGTATACTGAAGGTATTTTGAGCAAGGTCGAACACATTGTAAAGTCACCGTCCTAATGTTTGATACACTGTGATTTATTGCAAAAGAGGGGACACACAATGTTAATATTCAAACATAATGACAAGCATATTTAGACCAAGGTCTTAAAACACACAGTGGTGATATTTAAACATAATGGATACTATCAGCAGAGAGTACAGATCATTAAAACCCCAAGAATACAGCATATGACAGGAATGCAGATATCCAATAGAGTGGAACAATAACATAATGGTGTGGGTGCAGAAGATAGCTAAAGACACATTATAAATAGTGGTGGACATGTTCACTACAAACTGCAGATATCAACATTCATGGGTTCACTCTTCCAGATCAGAAACAAAATTTTATGTGGGTATTATCTAACAGTAGGGTTTGAGAAAAATAATGACTATAATAACAACGTAAATGATAAAACCTAGATTTATTGCATGAAAGATGGAGACCCATTAAAGCTAGAGCCCACAACTGGAGTATTTTAAAGTTACCTAATTCAAATAGCATGTTCCAAAGAAGATTCAAGAATGTAAATGCAAAGACGAGAGATTAACTTATCTATAAATTTTACAAGTAGAGAAGTGGAAATTTTGAGCCCGAGCTCAATAAAGGTGTGCATCAAAACATGTATTATGGTATGAAACTCCAGTTCAAAGGGAACCTGTGGTGTGGAAGAGATCCCAAGCTCTATGTTTAAGCAGTGAACTCAAAGTGATAAGCACCTGCAAAGAGCCTGAGCTCTTTAAACCCAACAAACAACATTGATGAAACTCCACTTCAAAGAGAACATGAGCTCCTTAAAAAACTTCTACGACATTACCCACTTTTAGTTAGATCCTGAGTATCATGCTCAGCTTCTACTTGCAGTCACAAATGGAGGAAAATCATAGAGATAATCCCAAAGAACAAATGACACAACTCCCACAAACACAGCATGGTGGCACCATAAGCTTAGGGTTTCAAAACCCTAACACAGAATGCCAAAATGAAATGCTTAAAAAAATGCCTTTCCAAGTTTTGATAAAATTGGAATCCACTTACAGAAGCAATAAATTATCTAGACTAACTGCAGTGCACAATAGCTATTCCAAGTGCCACGACGACAGAGCTATGACATGATGGAGATATGTTTTGCATTGAGATTGGTCATGTTGACCTTAGTGATGGTGTTGGTTTTGGGCATGGGTTAGGGTTCATATGTTTTGGGGGTTAGGTTATATGTTAGTTGTTAGGTTTTAATATGATTTATATATGTTGGTATTTTATTTTCGTTAAAGATGTATATTATTTGAAATACCAACATTAGGGGCATAAGTCAAGGCATGTATTAGGCCCTAGATTGAGGGTTTTATCTGTTTAAAGACATATTTGGAGGGAATTTAATTTTCAAAATTGGCCTTGAGAGGTATATATCTGAGCTTCTTTGTTCAATTTTAGGGGTTCAAAATTTGGGATGAAAGTGGTTTTAGTGAGCTTCTTGTTCCTCTACACCTTTTTCATGCATTTTGTATCCATTAGTTCATGTTTTATGCAGATTTTGTTCAAGTGAATGCACATATTCCTTGGCATATTTTACACTTTCTCATGTAACTTTTTTGCATATTTTGAGGATAACAAAGCTTGCCCATTATTCATACATCTTGGTTTTACGTTATCATTCCTTTCAAGTTTCTGCATTTAAGTGTAATATATTTTGCAATATAGATTAGTGAATTGATCTAATTCCTATTCTAGGTCGTAGAGTGTAACCTTTTGAAGAATTTGCATGTTTGTTGGTAGAATTGTCAATGTTTGTGGTACAAACCCTAATAGTGAGATTTATGTTAGCCTAAGTATTGAATAGAGAATGTTATTACAAAAATCATTAGGGTGTGTCTTGTGGATGCTAGCTAGAAATTATGAGAAGTTTGAATCAATTTGGTGTATCACCTTAGTTTTTTTTATTCAGTTCTAGGTCCCTTTTCCCTTTTTCCCAAAAATTAGAGAAAAGTCATTAATAGGGGATAATCCAAATCCAATAGGAAACGACCTAGAATCTGGAGATTCCTTCTTAATCAGAGTCCACTCACAACTCAAGAAGGTTTCCATTGTTACCATGAAATATTAGTATGCCCTAATGCCTGAGTTAGGGTGATATTTTTTGGCCTTAACATCTATCAAACACCACAAATCCAAAATCATTATGGTAAACCAAGTACAAAATACATGCTAATGTCATCCCAAGTTCTAGTCGGCACTGTCAAAGGTGTATACTGTTAGGAATAATAGTCCACCAGTACAACTGAGAGAGAGGGGTGAATCAGTTGTGAGAAAAATTATTAATCATTCAACTTTATAATAAAAAATTTAATCCAAATGACAACGCAGTAAATTCTTTGAGGAAAACATGGTGGGAATTAGCACCCACAAATGATGTACTGAGAGGATAGTATCCCTGTTAAAAGATTTAGCCCTTTTAGGAGCTTATTGATGCATTTCAGTACACAGTCCTTGTTAAAGGACATACCCTGTTAGGATTCAAGAGTAATAGTTGGATCACTGCCCAGGCACGCTGCCTAATGAAGGTTAAATCCACCCTTAGAACTTACAATCCAAAATACAAGTGTATATAGGAAATATACAATTTAGTGACCTGTCACATAGTAACTGTCTTTGCTTGGTCAGTTCCAATAAAGTAACATAATCACAACCTCTGCTCTACATCCAACAGACTTCACACAAAAAACATCACAACTTCCACACTTCCCTGTCTCTTCCACAATCACATTTTTCACTTCGCATCTATACTTTTGAAACAAGAAAAGATCTCTCATATATACCCTATTAGCATAATTAATTAGGTAGGCCAATTAGGCTCTACCAATATACAAATAATTATTTAAACCCTGGCTATGATACACATGGTACCTATAACAAGTAAACATCAATAAAAATTCATAAAATATAATCCAAGATCCTTAATCCATGATCACAATCCATAATACATACTACATCTCTGAAGATGATCCATAATAGGTCTTCTCCATAACACATGCCACAAATGACATCACCAAGAGTCCTAAAACCCAAGAATCATAAAAAATATTTCTTAACATGTCTTATGCCATCCAATAAGCTCATATAACCTAAATCCACATTTCTTGTAAGTTATACTCAAAACACAGAGACTAACTATGTCAAGGATCACTGTCATAGTCTAGTACACAGTCTTCATTAAAACATTTGTAACTCATCTAGTAGACAATATTAATCCATGTGACCTTAGGAATAAGATAAAAACATATCCTTATACACATCACCATCTTTGCTTGTTCTGAATCAACCGTACAGTACCCATACACTTCTGTCACTCATCAAATAATAGTAATAACCAGTCTATTCTACCTCCATAGAAACATATGTTGACTTGAGTGAAAAAAAATGAATGCCAAAAACATCATCAGCAACCAATTAAAAAAATATCCCCCTTTGGCATTGATGGAAACATTGAGAAAATTCATCAACACAAAAGTACTCTCCTAATACAATCTTCTCAATATCCTCATTGCAGCTCTCCCTAAAGTAGTAGGTATTTTTTCATAGAATCTCTCCCCCTATGACAACAATGGAAAAGGGTGCCATAACTATTCTTATTTCCTCAAAAAGGTGTAAATTTTTCAAATCTTTATGCCTCCAACAACCAGGTGCAAAATCACCCAAATATGTTCTATAATGTTCCTGCGATTACTCCCCTTGAGGAGAAGATTCATACATCAAGTCCAAAAAATTATATAGCTCTAAAAGCCACTAGACTGATGCATTCCTGCATCAATTTAGTTCTCACAAGGAGAGGCTTGCAACCCAATAATACCTCTAATATACTTAAAGGCATCCTTTGGCAAATATTTTGTAAATATATCTTCTATTTATTCCATTGTGTTGATATACTCCAATCTAATCTCCTTCTCTGCTACCTTGTCTCTCAATAAATGATGCTTAATGGAAATAGGTTTAGTCTTTGAATGCACTACTAGATTCCTTGACATGTTCATTGTGCTAGTATTATCACAATGGATAACCACTGGCTCATCAAAAGTAATCCCAATGTCCTTCAACATTTGTTTCACTCAAACAATCTATGCACAATTTATAGAAGCAACAACATATTCAGATTCAGCAGTAGAGTGAGCTATACAATCCTTCTTTTTACTTACCAAAAGAAACCAGTATTTTCCCAACAAAGAATGCACCACCACTTGTGATTTTTATTTCATCAATATTACCTTTACAATCAGCATCAGTATAAGCATGTAAATCAAAATCATCAGATTTCTTATTCCATAATTCATAATCCAGTGTTCCTTTCAGATATCTAAATATTATTTTCACAGTAGCAAGGTGTGTCTCTTTAGGATCCACTTGATATCTTTCCACAATTCCAGTGGCATTAGAAATATCTGGTATGGTGTGAGTCAGATATTGTAAGCCTCCAATCATAGATCTATACTTTATCTGAAAAACAATCTAAGTTTCATCAGTATTAGTAAGCTTGTGACTAGTAACCATAGCTATTCCAATAGGTCTACAATCTTCCATTCCAAACTTTTTCAACATTTCTTTAAGATACTTTCTATGAGAAATAAAAATACTACTCTTGTTATAATTAATTTTCAATTCTATGGAATGGTTCCACTTGATACAATGTTTTTGTTGATGTATAGTTTACAATATGTCTCTATGACTGTATATTCATTTTTGTTGTATCCTCTATGATGTTAATTTTGAAATCATTAACAATCACACCTATTGTACAGAGCGATGATTCTGGGTTTTCTTGCTGGTTCTTTCCTAATTGAGCTTTTTTGAATCATGCTTTTTTTTTTAAAATATAAATATATATACAATGGTTTGTCCACTTTTGCCAAAAAAAAAAAAATTCAATCCAATGAGAAATTTCATCTCGCCAATCATTGACATCTCAAATTCATTTTCTATTTCTTTCGAGAACTTTTTAATCATTTCATCCAAAAATGATATCATCAACAAAAACTTCTACTATTAGAATTACATCAAGTCACTAGTTCTTAAGCATAAATTGTTGTCTGCATTACATTTTCTAAAGACAAGATGAATTAGATACATGTCTAATCTTTCATACCATGATCTTGGTGCTTATTTAAGTCCATACAAATATTTCTTCAACTTCCAAACCATGTCCGCATCTTCTGTCAAATAAAATCCATCAGTTTTCTCAATATATACTTCCTCTTCTAGATCTCCATTCATAAATGCATATTTTGCATCCATGTAATATACTTTGAAGTCTATCTATGCAACATACGCAAGAAATAATCTTATTGCTTCCAACCTAGAAATAGGAGCAAATGTTTCTTCAAAGTCTATGACTTCTTGTTGTTAGTAGCCTTTACAAACCATTCTTGCCTTATTTCTTACAACCATTCCCTCTTCATTCATCTTATTTCTAAAAACCCACTTAGTTCCTATAACATTCTTATCTTTAGGTCTAAGAACCAGTTCCCAAGTGTTATTATTCTTTATTTCTTCTAATTATTCCTACATAGCATTATTCCAAGATTCATATCTACATGCCCCATCAATAGCTTTTGGTTCAACTTGAAAAATCTAACAAATTTCATCTCTTAATCTCGATCTTGTCATCATTCGTCTATTTGCATCTCCAATAATTTGATCTTCGGGATGGTTTTTCTTAACATACCCCGGAGTCTTATAAATTTTAGTAGGATCATTTGAGTCATCTTGACATACCTCAATCTCACAGTCAATCTCAAAAGGTTCTTCTTGATTTGCAGTAACCTCCTTGATCTCTTTAGTCTGATTACAGTCATATATTCTCTCTTCAATCTAGAAATTTTCATCTATCCTCACACTAGCACTTTCAATCATCTTCCTCAATCTCAGATTGAAACATTTATAAGCTTTTATTTTAGTGGAATAACCAAGGAAGATCCCTTAATCACTTCTAGCATCAAAATTTCCTATCTCATCATCTCTTTTGATATAGCATTTACTGCAAAATATTCTAAAATATTTCACAGTAGGAGTATGATTAAACCATAATTCATAAAGACTCTTACTTGTACCTTATTTGATCTACATTTTTTTCAAGGTATACACAACAGTACCAATAGCTTCTCTCTAATGAACATGTGATACATTTACTTCCAGCAACATACTCATGTTTGATCTCTATACTTCTACAAATAAAGAAAATAGTGATTGAATTCATAATCTCAGGTTAATGAATTGTATGGTATCAAATTACATGTCTTTTGACTATCAACCGTGTTATTTACAGTCTGGAGCAGTATGATTCAAGACAAAAATGGATTTATTGTTCACTCAAAACAACTATTTGTCACAAGCCATTTCAGAGTTGAGTGAACTTGAAGATACCAATTTCCTCATCCTTGATTTCTTTGCATCCTTCTCTCATATCATCTTGAATGCATTTGCTTATGTTAAATACTCTGCTTATCTTTTTCAGGTTTTCAATTTGAAGAATATGTCAAAATATTTAAGTATATACAATCCTCTTTAGTGTGCAGATGTTTTGAATCCAGCTTGTAAACCTCTCACTTAATTGAGGTTTAAGAGTCAAACTTCTAAAACTGTAGAAGTAGAGAGATCAAACATGAGTATAGTGAAGATCAAGGATTCAAGCATTAAAGCCTTTTAAGGGATTTGGTTCAAGCATTCAAGATTCGTCATTCAAACCCTAGATCTATCCATCATGGTGGTGTGATCTTCCTTCAAGATCCTTTGTGCATCCTCAAGATCCATTCATTCTTCCTTCAAGGTGGATTCCAAGCATACAGTCATGGAGGTTTATGGTTACAAATATTGAGTCCAAGATTTCATATTTACATACTTGTTTACATTCGAAATACAATTAGATATCTATTGAATATCATAGATTCATTGTTAGATCTACTTCTACTACATGATAGCATACTCTATTTCAATTATTGATTTTAAGGTTAATTCCTAAATCGGGGTTTGACTAAGGAAAACCCCTCCCCCCAAAAAACAAAACCATTTTTCTTGCAGGTATAGGTATAGGACAACAAATTTAAGAGCAGATTTGGATACCCTTTTTGGCCAACTTTTAGGATTCGCAAATAGAATTTCCATCAGAGAAATGCAAGTTGAGGTCAACATTTTGGGGTACAATTGCACCCTTGTATAGAGGTCAAGGTTGACCTGACTCGA
Organism: Thuja plicata; assembly: GCA_018584345.1. Classification (NCBI taxonomy): domain Eukaryota; kingdom Viridiplantae; phylum Streptophyta; class Pinopsida; order Cupressales; family Cupressaceae; genus Thuja; species Thuja plicata. The sequence goes on along the minus strand of MU226051.1, from coordinate 6,063,771 downwards.
AAAAGAAAAATATTTCAGGGTTTTTTCCGTATCTATGTTTCTGTTCCAGATCTGGTTGTAGAATTTCCTAAAACCTGACATAGACATCAGAAAATAGGTATTTTTAGATTTACTACACTCCAAGGTAAATGTTTCATTTCAATTAAGGTTTAAAAAAATTCATATCTATTGTTTCACTTTATAATTAAGAAATTAGATCATCTTCCCCTCTTTATCCATAACTAGTTGATTCCTTTTTGCATTGATCATCTCCTTTCAATTAATCAATTGGGATCTCTTTGTCTCTGATTAGGAGGCCACACATATCACACACACTCCCTACCAACGTCATATATATATATATATATATATACATATATATATATATATATATATA
>MU226051.1:5994093-6063303 GCA_018584345.1 Thuja plicata | reverse complement strand
GCAAACATATTAAATTAGTTTTCTTTTATGCTCTTGCATTTTAAAATACAAAAAAGCCTACATACTCATAAAAATACAAAAACATTTCTTGCATTTCATTCACTACGAAGATCTTTAATATGCTTTGGGTTATGGTTATTTTCCTCATTATTATTCTTTTAGCATCTCTTTATAGTACTTATGATGTTTATGAAAGTATCATCCATTTCATTATGTTTGTTACTCTTCGTGTTTCACTTGCCTATGCTATTTTGAGATCAACTAACACTAGTCTTCCTACTTTAAAAACTTTCATTAAGAATTTGTGTAGCGGACTTATTGCTCTTTTGGATTCTGTGAAGAATTTGGTAGATGATACCCCATTTCCTAATCTTCCTAATCCTAATCCTATTCTTCCTAATCCAATTCCTAATATTCTCACTCCCATTTCTCCGTCTTCTATCCCTAGTTCTTCCCACACTTATGATGGGGCTCAAACTATGGTTCATGATGCAGATTTTCAAGAATTCTTTGATCTACCTTCCCCTTCTTATCCTATCCATGATGATGTTAAAGGGAAAAGTAAAGAAACTTCTTCTAAACCTATCATTCCACCTTACACAACATTTTCTCATGATCACCGTAAACAATCACCTCCTATATAAACTTTACAAGATATGTACACTACCGGATGCAATATGGTGGCTAAATAAGGTTATAAGGGTTTAGCGCTTGGTGTTAATGAACACGGTATTAAATATATGGTTCATCTATCCCCTAAACAAGATAAGCATGGTCTAGGCTTTCTGCTATCTCAACTTAAGGTGGTTTATTTTGATCGTCGCCCTCCTCTTCATATTCTTCTTCCAACACCTTCCTTGGATTACCCTGATACCCCTCAAGATGTGTCTAAGAAAGTGGGTGGCTGCAAGAAGTTGAGTCCCACTTTTGGGCAAAACGTGGAAGTGTTTTCCCTATTTTTCAAAATTTCTGTCAATTGATATCAAAATTTGAGGGACTTAGATATTGAATCTCAAAAAAATCCACTAATAGAAAATGTAGTGCTCAGAGTCTAATTTTCAAATATGTGATTTATTTGAATACCCATATGGTAGAAAATATTTTTTAATAGGCATGTTTAAAAACCTCTTTTTCAAAATGCTTGTTTCAGGACCATACCCTGCATGTGTACGACCACCCTATTTTGAAGTAAATAAATGAATTTTTCTAAATCCTTCTAGGGGAAGGTACCTAACACATCAAAGATTGGTCAAAATATTTTTTCTTTTTTTTTAAATTGAATATATTTTTTTATTATTTTTTAATTGACTATAAAGTACATTTTCAAAACCTCTCGTGTATGACCACCATAATTTGATGATAATTTCACTTTTTTGGAAATTTTTATTTTATTTTGAAGAAAATTCTATGTAGATTGGGCTCATATAATTCATTTTTTCAAAAACCTATAATCAAAAAAGTTATTAAAGTTTTAGTGAACCTTACTATTTTAAGTTTAGGTACCACTTTTGATTAATAAATATTGTAAAAATAGTAAAATTTATCATATCACTATAAAATTAATATTTTTGAAATCTAGACAGTAAGAGCTCTAATGGGTTTTTGTTTCTTTAAAAAATTTGATTAGGAAGACCCTCAAAAAATTACAGCAAAACAGAAATCTGGTATTCAAATGCCTTAGCCATTATTTTGGAGGTCCAAGCATAGGCATGGTCCCACCAAACCTATCCCAAAGTGAAATCCAATACAAACGGTGGTTTGGTAAATTTAAATTTTAAAAATTGGGTACACGTTTAAAAATGTGTACCCGTTTCTTAAATATAATAAATCGGCATGTAAAAATGAGTTTCTTATTAAAAACAAATTAACAAAATCAGCACCCATTTTGAAAAACGGGGACCCATTTTGAAAAACAATGGGCACCCATTTTTTAAATTTTGGATCATGTGTCCGAGCCTAAGAAAGGTGCCCATTTTTTTCAAAACAGGTGCCTGTTTCTAACGGCAATTTTCAAGCCCACAAGAATTATGTCAAATTGGTACCCAACTTCTTGCACTTACCCAAGTATATGTTCAGTTAATGAATTCTAAGAAAGAAATCTTCAAACCTATGCTTAAAGATACTCTCTGCAAGTACAAATGTCCTTTTCATTATAGTAATACACATTTACTTGTTTATTGTGTGCATATCAAGATGTATGTTAGAGAAAGAGTTGCTTTAGGAATTATATCTCACTCTCATGTGGTATTACAATTTCTTCATAATTTCTATTGGGGAATACCCCTTGTTCTTCAATAATATAGATCTTTCTCCCTCTTGTCTCTTCACTGGGGAGAAAGAGGTACTTCTTCCATTTTTTCTAGGATCCATTATGCTCTTAGCATGTATTTTGTTTTGAGCTTAATTGGTTATTCTTTCTATAATCTATACCTATGGTATTGTATTATTGTACATCCTTCCTTTTCTCATAATCATCCATAGCTCTCTTCTAGTTTTCATGATATCTTTTCTAAGACATTTGCTTTGCCAAGATATCTCTTTGTTATAGCATCTCTTGATTTGATTATTATATCCCTTTCTTTCATCCCTAGGGGGAAAGGTTCTCCTTCTTTCTCTATATCTAAGGATCTACTTTCCTTAGCTTAGTGGCATTTTTTTATTTTGTAACATTATTTCCTTATAAAGACTTATGTTTTGGCTATGGATACCCTCTTATATGAGAGGTGATTGTCCTAGGTCATCACCTCTTCTTTATTTTGCAAATTATGTTTTTTTATAAACTCTTGCCTTTACTTTGGTTTAGAGTTTGATTCCTTCATTTCAAGATTCCTCTTCCTCTTGATTGCAGGGGGCTTAATGATTGAATCTTTGGTCCCTCTTTGTTTTTCTTTGAAAGATGATATTTTATCCTAAGCACTCCTCTACGGTGGGGGTCTTTTTGATAAGATCTTTTCCTTTTTGAGGATCCTTTTTTCATAAGTGACCTATCCTTTTCATGATTATCTATGCTCTTATATATAAGGGTCAATACTGTTTGCTAAGATTATAGAGTACATTGTTGCTAACAGGATATCTCCTTACTTTGTGAAGTAGGTATCTTCCTTCTCTTCCTTATCATGTCTATTAGGTAGCCACAATAAGGAGGGGGGCATATATAGGGTCTCCCTTATACTCTAGTTTACATTTTAAAAAATGCTAAATTCTTAGAAGGTAATGCACATAAGTTGCTAAATCCTGAAGAGACACGCATTTTTATTTTTATTTTTGCTAAATCTTGGGAAGATAACGCACATAAGTTGCTAAATCCTGAAGAGATATACATTTTTCAAATTCAAATATGCTAAATCCTTGGAAGGTAACGCACATAAGTTGCTAAATCCTGAAGAGACACGTATTTTATATTCCATAGTGATATAAGAATGTGGATCTATGGGTATTCCAAAAACCATCAGAAGACACATTATAATTACAGAACATGGTTTATGGGTGAACCTGTTGGGCTCTCCCTTCTTGGTGATTCATGGTAAGGTGGGCATCTTACTGGGCGAGGTAATCAATCTCTATTTTCTCTCTTTCTCTTTCATGATAGTAGGATTAGATCATGAAGCTATATTATTTATAGTGTTTCTCTTGTCTTTCTTATGTAGTCATTTATGCTTTCTATGATATTTTTCCAAATATGATATTAGTATAGGAAGTATTTCTTAGTAAGGTTTCCTTTACTAGTTGATTTGGGCTTTATTTTCTCTCTGCTTTTATATCCTTGTGCATGTATGTTGAGTTATAATCCTTGGCCTAGGGCCTCATGTCCTTGACTAAGTGATGTTCTACCTCGTTGTGACCCACTAGAGTCTTTCTTCTAACTTTACCTTGAGTATGTTCAATTTCCATACTCCTTCTAAAGTGGGGGCTTAATGTATCATCTTAAAATGGAAATACTTCCATGTTAAGAGAGTTTAGGCCTACTTAGGGGGTTTTTTAGGATATCATCATGTTTTCCTCTCATTTCTACCCCTTTTGCATCTTTTGTGCTTGTTTAGGACCCTGATTGGGCCTCTCTGGGCATGATTTATCCCACCTTGCACATTTTCCAGGGGTCCTAACTCCCTAGGTCAAGTTTGACCTCAACCTTGACCTAGATCAGGGTCGACCTCAACCCTGACCTAAGTCAAGTTTGACCTCAACCTCAACCCAGGTCCCCCTTTTCATTTGGAAAGTTTTTCGGCTGTTGGGGGACATTCAAAAGTTTATTTTCCCGCTTCTAGGTTGGTTGTTTTGGGTTCCAAAGTCATGAATCTTAAATTATATTTAAAATAGGTCCACTTCTATGGGTATAGGTCTAATTGTAATTTAATTCTCCTATGTAGGCCTCTCTAGAAGAGTGTGCCCTAGATTTTTATATAAGGAAGCTTTCCTCCTCTCATTTTTCCTAAGAAAGAATCCAAGTGAACAAGACTAAAGATTTCAAGAATCCATTATTCTACATGTTTTCAAGCTTCCAAGTATTCAATCAAGGTTTTCAAGTCTTCCTCCCAAGCATTCAAATTCTACATTGAAGACCAATGATTCAAGCATTCAAGCCTTTGAAGGGATTTTGTCCAAGCATTCAAGATTCATCATTCGAACCCTAGATCTATCCATCATGGTGGTGTGATCTTCCTTCAATATCCTTTGTGCATCCTCAAGATTTATTCATTCTTCCTTTAAGGTGGATTCCAAGCATACAATCATGGATGTTTATGGTTTCAAATATTGGGTCCAATATTTCATATTTACATACTTGTTTACATTCAAAATACAATTGCATATCTATTGAATATCATAGCTTCATTTTTAGATCTACTTCTACTACTTGCTAGCATTCTATATTTCAATTATTGATTTCAAAGTTAATTCCTAAATCTGGGGTTGACTAAGGCAAACCCCTCCCCCCAACAAACATAACCATTTTTCTTGTAGGTATAGATACAAGACGGAAAATTTAAGAGCAGATTTGGATACCCTTTTCGGCCAACTTTCAGAATTTGCAAATAGAATTTCCATCAGAGAAGTGTAGGTTGAGGTAAACATTTTGGGGTACAATTGTGCCCCTTAAAGAGGTCAAGGTTGACCTGACTCAGAAAAGAAAAATATTTCTGGGTTTTGTTTGTCTCGGCATTTCTGTTCCAGATTTGGTTGCAGAATTTTCTGAAACCTAACACAAACATCAAAAAATAGGTATTTCCAGATCTGCTACACTCCAAGGTAAATGTTTCATTTCAATTAAGGTTTAAAACAATTCAAATCTATTGTTTCACATCATAGTTAAGAAATTAGATCATCTTCCCCTCTTTATCCATAACTAGTTGATTCCTTTTTCATTCATCATCTCCTTTCAATTAATCAATTGGGATCTCTTTGTCTCGGATTCCAAGGTGGATTCCAAGCATACAATTGGGATCTTCCTTCAAGGTGGATTCCAATCATATAACTTCACACAAAACCCTATCCTTATACTCACCAATCTGAAAATATACCCAAGATTGTTCATCAACTAGGGTCTGTTGATCCTTACTAAACCATGACACTTTATATGGTTTAGGATGTGGTATTCTTTTCAACCCAAGATTTTCTATCTTTTCTATGGAAGCCAAATTTTTAGTAGATCCTGAATCAACAATGACTTTACACACCTTGTTATCTACCTTACAAGGGGTCTTCAAGAGATATTTTCTTTGTGGTGGCTCCTTCTTGATGGGGATCTTCAAAAGAGTTCTGTTGAACATAATACATTCTCCATGTTCAGGTGTTGCAGGTCTTGAAGAGGTGGTATGGTATGATGTCATACTTTAGCAGTCTTCTTCTTGAGTAAGTTTCACTCTCCTTTATCCTCCTTGATTACTTGTACTGGTGCTTCCTTTTTTTGGACACTTAATGGATTGGTGACCAATCTGATTGCAGGTGAAGCATTTTTCCATGAACACATATGAACTTCTTCCTCCAGACCTTCCTCTACCACTTCCTCTGCCACCTCTTAAATTACTTCTAGGATTGGGGTCTCTTTCTAGTTCTTGATGGTTTTATTCTCCTTGAATTCTTGGTGATGATCCTCTCCCTTGGAATCTACCCCTTCCTCTAAATGTATTTCCTCTTCCTCCTATATTTTTCTAGTCTCCCTTCCTTCTATGCTTTTCCTCAATTCTAAGTTCCATTTGAAAACACTTGTGCACTGATTTGAGATTAAACAAACTCAATTCATCTTGTATACTATACTTAAGCCCATTGAGATACCTTGCAAATTTATGTTTTTCATTCTCAGGGACTTTGGCTTTTAGGGTCATCCTATCAAATTCTTGAGTGTATCCACTTACATCAAGATCTTTTTGTCTCAAATTCTACAACTTTTGTGGAGTGTAACTCCATAGTCTTCTGGTACAAATTGTTTCTTGATCTCTGCTAACATTCTTCACCATTATAAAATAGGAGTCTTCTCTTCTACAACCCTTTCATTTTGTATAAAATTCCACCAACTCAAAGTAGGACCTTTCATCTTTGACTTAGCAATATTGAATTTTTGATTTTCTGGAACATCATCACATTGAAAGTGATTTTCCAAAGCCTCTATTTAATCCATACATTCTTTTGGGTTCATCTTCCCAAGAAACATAGGTATCTCTGATTTGTGATATTTTCTCCCAACCCTTTTAAGGGCTTCTAGAAATGGTCTTTGATCCATGGGTATCCCCAACTTCTCATGTTGTGGTACATCCTCTTCTTCTTCAGACCCAAAATAGTCTTCACTGTGTTTTCTTGTATGGATGCTCTTCAACCTTTCAATTTATTCTTCCGTCTTCTTATGCCTCACTGCTTTCTCCCTAACTATCTTTGTCAATTCTACATTAGTGATCCTTGAAGGGATCACCTCTTCATACTTTCCTTTTTTTGTATCTCTCATCCTTTAGTCTTTCCCAAGGATCTATTTGTGGCTCTGATACCACATGATGCAAAGCTGCACTGCAAGAAGCCACTTTGATGGGCCCAAGCCTCAATATGTGAAATTTGGTTTTTTTTTCCAAAACCTCTCACACCAACCTTATCAATAGGTTTAATAGTAATTTTTCAACTTGTCTTCACACTCATCAAACTCTCCTGATCCTTTGGATGTCAAATCTAACTTGTCTTGAATTTGGGCTTTAGGGACCTTTTCCCTAAATTGAACGAAAATAGAGAAACCTTCACATGTGGTTTCAAAAATATTTCCCAATGGATGAAACACCTTACTTATGCCTAGGTAACATTCAATCACCCAATCAATTGATTCCCAAACTCTCACAACACCAAGATCTATGACTGTGCTAGAATCCCTTGTAGCCTCTCCCATAAGGTTTTCCTAGGATAACTTTAATTTTGCAAAGGGACATGGTAAATAAATTACAGATATGAGTACCCTTTTTGAAGTTAAAAAAATACCCCAAGCTCGCAAAGACCAAATCTAATCTAGCACCTGTGAACACCTACAAGACACACAAATCTAAATGGCCAAATTAGGCTTGGTTGGAAAAAAAAAGTATAAACATATGGCTTCACAGAGTGGATGAAATCACCCAGGAGTATTCTACTAACCCCAAATACTCAAAAAAAAAACCTACCAAGTCCCATTAGTCGATCCATTCATTTGCACACACATTTTCTCAATTGACTGGCTAAATACATAGAGATATTTAGCCTAGGGCTTGACTTTAAAAATCACAAACGAAACAATATGATCCTCAGATTTTAAAATCTTAAAATACATGTCCCTAATTTTTATTTTCCAAATGTTCATGGACATCCATAGGAGAAATCCCAAGTTAGGGCCCCATCTTATGCATAGACCCAAAATAAGAGGGTTTCTAGACTGCTTTTACAAAAACACTTTCAACTTCTACAAATCAACACTAAATTGAATGAAACCAACTGAAAATGGAAGTAAAATTACAAAATAACAAAATTATGTCAGTGGTTTTTCTCAATGAATCTTTACACTTTCGTACACAATCAAAATTCTTATAAAATTATTCATATTCCTTCAAAAGATTATTAAGTCGTAACACTCTTTATCTCCCTTTGAAAGGAAGTGTTAAAGCTTTTAAAAATAACTCCATTATAATTATTCAAATTCCCATGGGAGAGTTGTAACTGATGGAATACCAAAATACAAGTCTCGAGCAACTTCTGGAAAGTTTCTCAAGCAACATTTTGACAACTTTACATCTTTTGGACAACTTTTTCAAAAAGACAAAAAAACATGACTATAAAGACTTAGGAATGATTCAAAACATAAAAGGACCTTGAACTAAGGTAAAAAAAACCCAAATTAACATAAATCACTAATAACACCTAAACAACTGAAACTATGGTCTTAATGGTTTAAGGAGACTTCAAGGTTTATAGTGCACTTTAAGACCCTTAACCTTATAATCTAGACAAAGACATTATATTGGGATTATCCAAGGGATCTAATCCTTTATTACAAAAGAAAATTTAATCTAACTCTTAAATTTTTGGAGGTGCCCTGCACCATATTTCCTCTTTGGGAAGCTTAATCTCTTGAGGAGATCCAAGACATAAACTTTTAAGAAGGACAATCTGAGATTTGATGGCACTAACTATTCTATATGGAAGGTATCATGGAAGCACACTTCAGATGAATTGGTGAATAATATTAGGAGAATACCGAGTCTAAATATGATCCTCCTACAAATGTTTCTACTACTTCTCCTGATGAGAAGAAGAAAGTTGGATACAACATCAGAGCTAAGAATGCATTCTTGAGCATCCTCTCTAATATAGAGTACACAAATGTTATGGAATTGAAGACTACACATGAGATTTGGAAGAATTTGGAAACTTTGCATGAAGGTGATACCTGTGTGAAGCTAGCTAAGTTAAAAATATTGAAAGAAAAGTATAAGACATTGAGGATGAGTGAATATGAAAACGTTACTTCCTACATGCATAAGGTGAATGAACTTGTATGCGGTATCATATGTGCTAGTGACCAGTTAATTGAATCAGAGATTATTGCTAAATTTTTGAGATCCTTTCTTCATTACTTCCTACAAACATAACGTTGTTTCTATTAAGGAGATAAGAATAGTGACGAATGTGACAAGAGACATGTTGATTGGTAAGTTAACTTCTTTTGAGATGAGTGAATTTTGTGGTGCCCTTCCTAAAGTTGTTTCTTCATTCAAAGGTACTATTTATAAGGATAAGCAGAGATATGATATGAGATCTAAATCTCTTCTAGAAGTACATAAAGATATGCAAAATAATGGGAAGAAATTGAATAATAAGAGAAAAATATTGAAGAACTTGAAGCTCTTAATTTCCAAGAGATTGCCTAAAGGTTTTGGTAAGTATGAAGGAAAGCTGCATCTTAAATGGTTTTTCTTGAAAGAAGATTGGTCATGTTTATTCAAGATGTCTAGATAGAGAGCCTAATTATAAGCCTAGAAAATTCAAACCTAGATATCAAAAAAATGTTACTATGTTATTGATGAAGGTGTGATAGATGATGAGTCTGATGAAGGTTGTTTTAAAGATGATGAATGGGTATTTATTTCTATCAAGGTAGAAGATCCAATTCCTAATGAGACTACCACATGCACATGTTGAAAAGAAATATGAATCTGTAATCAAGAGTGGATGTTCACATCCTATGACTAGAGATAAGAGAAAATTTATGATCTTGGAAAGGTATGATGGTGGTGTTTTTAGATTTTTTGATGATACTCCTTGTTTGATCCATGGCATAGGATTCGTTACTCTGAATGGTAAGAATAATACTAATGATATCCTATATGTTGAAGGTATTAAGCATAATCTTTTGAGTGTTGGATAGTTAGTTGACAAGGTTATGATCTGCAATTCAAGAATGGAAAGTGTAGAATCTTGGGAAGTTCAGGTGTTAATATTGCATCAGGTACACAAAATAAAGGTAATTTATTTCATTTAAATAGTGTTGAGAATATTTTCTTGATTGATTAGATTTATGATAGTTGGTTATGGAATAAGAGGTTGTATCATTTGACTTTTTATAACATTGTCAAGATAAATTCTACTAAAGGAGTGATAGATCTTCCTAAGTTGTTGAAGCCTACTAATGCTATGTGTAAGTAATGTCATATGGGTAAGCTAACTATATTTACTTTCAAAAGTAAGACTTATTCTTCAAGTGAATTTTTAGATCTTACGCATACTAATTTGTGTGGTCCATCTAGAACTATAAGTTATTATGGAGATAGATATTTCATACTATTCATTGATGACTATTCAAGGATGTTGTGAGTTACTTTCTTAAATGAAAAATCTGATCCTCTTGACAAATTCAGGATTTTTAAGGCTATGGTTGAGATAGAGACAATTTTGAAGCTCAAATGTTTGTGATCCAACAAAGGCGTTGAATTGACATCTAGTAAATTTAATGCATTTCGTGAAGAGAAAATGATAAAGAGATAGATGTCTACACCATGGAACCCATAGTAGAATGGTATTTTAGAAATAAGGAATGTAACTATTCTAGACACTACAAGGACAATGATGATTGAAGGAAATGTTGTGCATGTGTATTGGAGAGAATTTGTGAGCACTGCAGTTTATACATTTAACTAGGTACAAATAAAGTATGGAACTGGTAAGATGCCTTATGAACTATGGTATGGTCATATTCCTATTGTGAAATATTTCATAATTTTTGGAAGAAAATATTATATCAAAAGAGATGAAGATTTAGGAAAATTTGATCCTAGATACGATGAAGGTATCTTTCTTGGTTGTTCTACAAAGAGCAAGGCATACAAACGTTATAATAATAGGTTGATAAAGATAGTTGAGAGTGCTAATGTCAAAGTGGATCAAAGCAATCAGAGGTAAGATCGATCTTGTGGATATGATTCAAATGATCAGGAAGACAATATTAATTAAGGAATACAATCACAAACTCAGAATCAGAATCAGATTTTTCTAAGGAATCAAGATGAAGAATTCATTGCAGACGAAGAATAAGTAGAAACACAAGAATTCGTAACTCATGCAAATCCTAAGACTCCAAGTTATGTGATATTGAATTATTCAAAAAATTAGATTATATGTGATAATAATAATAATAAAAGTGTTCAAACTAAAAGAAGACTTACATAAGATAGAGTTTATTATTGTTTAATTTCAAAGATTGAACCTAAAGATGTGAATGAAGCTTGCAAAGGGTGCATGCACAAAGTTGGGTGCCAATTCCATGGAATTTTGTGGCCAAAAAAATTTGGCAAACCAAAATGGGCACCCATTTTGTTAGAGACAGGTGCCCATTATCATTTGGGTGCCCAAGCCATAAATATAAAATGGGCACCCGCTTTGTACAAAACGGGCACCCATTTTGTAAAAAATGGGTGCCCATTTTGTAAAATTATTTAATTTTTCTTTTAAACTGTTTTGCAAGTCATTTTCACAACTTGCAAAATGGAATCACGTTTTGTTGTAGACGTGTGCTTGTTTTGAGAGCTACCGCTGACCCCCTTGTTGTTGTTTTTCTGAGTCCAGGTACACATCGTTGTTTTTTATTATTTTTTCCTTAAATTGTAATTTATTGTTGTTTTTAATTAGTTTAATGTTCAATATGTATTATTTTTACTATTTAATGTTTAATTTTTTTTAATAGGATTAAAATAAGTTGTTATGTTTAGTTTTATTTTAATTTTTAAATTATTGTAGAAGAAAGCAAAACTTTCAAAACTTATTTAATCCTAGGTAGAAAACTAAAACCTAAACCCAACCACAAATGAAACAAGAAACCCTAGGTAGAAAACTAAAACCTTTAAACCTAAACACAACTGAAACATGATTGTAAACCCTAGTTAGAAAACACAAATGTAAACCTAGACACAACTGAAAACAAATTTGTAAACCCTAGGTCTAGAAAATAAACAATAAACTCTCTCTCTCTCTCTCTCTCTCTCTCAGAACTAGTTTAATATTTAATGTTCAATATGTATTATATTTAATGTTTAAAGTTTGTTTTTTAATAGGATTAAAGTAAATTGTTATGTTTAGTTTTATTTTACTTTTTAAATTATTGTAGAAAACAATAAGACTTTAAAAACTTAAAACCCTAGGTAGAAAACCTAAACCTAAACACAACTGAAACAAGAAACCGTAGGTAGAAAACAAAAATGTAAACCTAGACACAACTTAAAACAAAATTGTAAACCCTAGGTCCAGAAAATAAAAAATAATCTCTCTCTCTCTCTCTCTCTCTCTCTCTCTCGTGTTTTTAATTTATTGTTTTAAATTAAATGTTTCATTTTTAATTATAAGTCTAAATTAGATTTTTGTAAGGTAAAATGTAAATTATATATTAATTTTAAATTTTCATGTTTGTGTACATACATGTGTAGATTAAGACCAATTAGTCCACCAATAGGACCTATTAAGACCTAATTTAGGAACAATAAGACATAATAAGACCTAATAGGATCTCTCTCTCTCTCTCTCTCTCTCTCTCTCTCTCTCTCTAGACCTATTAAGAGCAATTAGGACCAATTAGGACCAATTAGGACCAATACCTGACCTATTAAGACCTAATTTAGGAACAATAAGACATAATATGACTTATTAAGACTAATTAGGACCTAATAAGATGTAATAGGACCCTTAGGACCTATTACTTGACCTAACATTATTAATAAGATATAAAAATACCTAATACCTACTAATAAGACATAATAAGACCTAATAGTCTCTCTCTCTCTCTCTCTCTCTCTCTCTCTCTCTCTATTATGTTTTTTAATTTATATTTCTAAATTAAATATTGCATTTAATTATAAGTCTAAATTAGATCTTTGTAAGGTAAAATATAAATTATATAGTAATTGTCAATTTTCATGTTTGTATACATTTGCAGATTATATACCCATGGAACATTTTGATATTGAGGAGATTTTAGCTCAGTAGGCACCTCCACATCCACCTCCACCTCCACCCACTCCTACAGAGTTGAGGAAAAATATTAGGAGAAATATAGATTTCATCACACGTGACATTAATACAATTAGACATGAGCCTCATCCACCTCCATAACTACTACGCCTTGCAGACAACATGCAAGGCATTTTAGATTTAGTGGAGTAATTAGACTCAGAGATGGATAGTTATCAGTCATGGAGGGACTCCATGCATACCTTTTATGCTGACAACCTCTCTTATAAAGAGGTCAATGATTTAAAAATTACCAAAAATGATTTGAAACCTTATTTTGTGAACCCTAAAATGGATGAGGAGATAGTTGGCAAGAATCCATGCATTTCTATTAGATGGTGTCGGCACCCACAAATAGTTGTACATTTTTGATAGCGGTGGTGGATGGTATTTGACCATCCACCACAACCTAATCATGAGGTCCCCATATATTTTTTGAGAAAATTATGGGCTGAATTTGAATTGGGTAGGAAACCCAATTACTTTGATATGAGAGATTTCTAGGGGGTCGATTGGGGTATGCCACAGAGTAGGCCAGGGGCCAAATTGAGTGATAAAAATAGAAATCATGTGCTTAATAAGCCCCTTGTTCCTCTTCCTAGTTTAGTAGTGCCTGCACCTATCCACCATCGAGAAGTGAAATCATCTCTTGGTTCATTGAGTTCCCTTTCGAGGAATTTGTTAGATTAGATGACCCAGGCGAGGGTTTCCCCTAGCATAGCACACATTTGCATGAGCTATGAGGATATATGTAGGGGTCCCCATAGTGAAACTAATGGTGATGTTGTTGCCTATGGTGGATATGATGATGTTGACAATGGCGCACATGGTGATGTTGACACCGACAGACAGGGTGATGTTGGAGATGACATCACATTATATATTGATTTTATATGTGCAGACAATGATCATCCTGTAGAGGTAAATTTAATTATTTAATTTATGCTACAATATTAAATTACATATTTATACACATATCAACCATAACATTTGGATTTTTTGTGAACAAAGTAGGGTTGACACAGGATAATTCAGTGACCGTCATCATATCACCTCCACACCTTGAGATCTCAGCCACCCATTCACAGTATGCACTTTCATCTAGATACATAGATGAGTAAATTTAAAATTTAAACAATTAAAACTTAAATTGATGATGTGTTTGATATATTTTTCACAATTTTGTAGGGTGCTTCATATACTACTGAGGTTGACAGTTTTTCGTGCTCCACCCCACCGATCACTGAGACTTAGCCTCATATACCTGTAGTATGTTTTACATTCATTAATTTCAAGTGTTTATATGCTTACTAATTTATGTACAAATTTTATTACTAATTTATGTACAACTTTTTGCAATTGTAGGATTTTGGATTCGCTCACTAGGTGTTAAGGGTTTTTGTTTCCATTCTTCAACCCATTCCATATTCTCACATTCTTCCTATTCATCTGCAACACAAAATTGACAAAAACATACAAGCTCCCTAGTGCATATAGTCCAAGTGTTAGAATTAGAACTCATAAATGAATGTCATTTAGCACACCTGCTAATTGTATCATAGTCATATCTTGAAAGGATATTATTCTCTTCAACTAGCCAAAAGAAATGTCTGATTGTAGATTTCTGACTTGATCCTATAGAAAAAAAAAAATTTACACCACTCACAAATTGCACGTGCATCTTTAAATTTTGCCTTTTTCTCAAATTTTTGTTTCTCTCTACATAGAGATCTCTTAACACATGCACCGGCACCATCGTGTTCTTCTTTACCATGTCCATCCTCACAAAAATCCAAATATGTTGTACATTAATTTTCTTATGTGTCCTACTCAACCAATAAAACATTATAGCATTCTTGAATTGCCCTGTGCAATTATCTGACCATATTAGATGTTGTGTTATATGAACTTATCTCTCCCTTAAATTATCATAAAATTTCTTAAAGCAATACTGGAAAAACTATGATGAGTGCAATTTATTATCACTCATATAGAAATGATACTCTCTCAAAATTCTTCTTTCCTCTTCTGTACTATCAAGTGCATGCCAATAAACAATATGAACAAACATTGTTACTTGTACTGAAATGTAACATTGTGATTGGATCTCATCTTGTGGTGCAAGCATTTAGTTCTCTGCAAAGTCATTGACTAAAAGTATACTACCAATTGGAAATGTATTCTTGCATATATGAAACTGTCCATCAAGTCATCTAGCATTTTGAGAGTGTTTCACATATTTAGGTACAACCTTATTCTTGAATTCATTTATAAATGCATGAACACTAAATTTTCCAGTAATTAGATCACACCATTTTCCAACCTTTTCATCCTTTAATGGATACTCAATGGTTGTAAATCTTTCTACATAAACTAATTGCTGACCAAAATCAATTGAAATATTTTCATGCAAACATTCATCTAAAAATTCAAGATTTCCACATACATCACATACACCAGAAACACATGAATTCAAAAGAAAAAAAATTCTAATTAGGTGGGTTACAAAACAAACCTGATATAAACTCTTTTATAGTTTGAGGTGGTATATTTATACCACATTCCTGCAACATTTAATTAGTATGCATGGTAGAATGTATAGATCGGAATACATCATAATGATAACAAAATTGAACGTGATTTTTGCAAAAACACGTTACTCTTTCCTTGTTAATCCTTACATACCATGGTTTAGATTTTTAAAAAGATCTTTGACTAACACTAATAGTTAACACCTTAACATCCAAAAAAAAAATATACAATTCAGTTTGAGTCATATCCAAAAGATGTTTTGGATGTGGATCACAAATTTTTGAGCCAACTCTTAATTTGAGAACATCTCTAGAATTAGGTGATACTCTTGTATTATCATGCCAAAAATTTCAATCAAAGTTTTGACTTCATAGTAAGTTTCATGTCAGACCTCGAGAATCTACCACTAAAGCTCCATAAATGGTTTGCTAGATCACTTTCAAAGTTAACTCTTCTCTTTATGGCTCTTGCTAAATTTTTACGATGAATATTAAGATATCCACTTATGTTTGTCATCATTATTTTATCACAAGTAGTTATGTTTACTAAAGTTGTTTTTATTGCTCATCGTGTCGCATTCCTATATTTAGAATGAATTTTCTTTCCGATTGTGTCAAAGGCACCATCAATAGTTGATACAACTTGGTTTAAAGACTCATCCTTCTTCTTAGATTTCACATAAATGCCTAACCTCTTCATCACTTTTTGCATTTTAGTCATTTTAATTAGTTGTAATATTAATTGACATTGAAACCCAAATTTCATATTATAAAAAAATTCTCTAAACAATTTACTCGCATGTGTCCTAATCTGTCTCCATAAAACCAAACCACGCAGATTGTCTAGCACATCGCTTTTAATTTGAAATTTTTCATTCATTCATTATCATTTTTGGTGGTTTCTTTCTCAATTGGTGTTTGTATGTCTACATCTACATTGTTGATCTCAATTGTCATTTGATTGTCAATTTCAATTGGGGTTTTAATTTCACTTTAAATTGGGGTTTGACATTTAGATCCTTTTTCATTATGATTAACATTACTAATTTGTGTTGTTTGATGTGCAATATACTTTGTTACTCTATTTTTAGGAAGAAAATCTAAATGATTTAAAGAGTAACCCGCTAATACAAAAAGATTAAGTTCTTTATCAGAATAAGTTTCATTTGGCTATGAAGACAAACCTCTATCCAACACTTGATTAGAAAATGCACCTAAATTTTCTCCTATTATATTTTCTTCTTCAACCTCTGCATCCATCATGGCGTCCTCATTCTTCTCCTCTTCTAAAATGATTGTTGAACTTGATGCTCCAGGATTTTTTAGTTTTTCAATTTTTTATCTTCTTTCTCATTGTCATTTTGTCTCCTTCTCTCTATTTGCTGCAACCTCATCATCTTTCAGAACCTTTCTTTGCCTCTTTCTGAGTTGCTTTAATCCCATGTTTGCACCAAAATTTGAATTCAAATTAATCCCTTCTTATCAGATCTAGAAAAAGACAAAAAAGAGAATGTAGGTTAAAATATTCTTTCTGTTGTATCAATATGTCATAGAAATGATTGAATACTCAACAATCATTGAGATCGGGCCCACAGTCTGGTTTTTGTCTCCAAAGGCTCTTTTAGAAATGGGCACCCGTTATTTAAATAGAAACAGGCACCCGTTTATAAAATGGGCGCCCATTTCTGTTTCAACGGTCGAAAAAGAAACAGGCACCCGTTTATTAAATTTCAAAAAATGAGTGCCCATTTCTGAAAATCAGGAGCAAGAACCATACCTCTGCCATAGTTTTTGGTTCAGGACAGGCTTGGTCCCACCAAGCCTATGCTTGACTTTGTAAAAATATTGCTAAGACATAGATATATAAAATTTGCGCTTTGTCGTAATTTTTTAGAGGTCTTCCCAAATAAATTTTTTAACAAAAATAAAACCCATTTCAGTTCATATTGTACAAATTATAAAAATATAAATTTTGTAGTGATATGACTAATTTTAGTATTTTTAAAATATTTATTATGCCAAAGTGGTACCTAAAGTTGAAATAGTAAGGTTAACTAAAATTTTAATAACTTTTTTTATTTTATATTTTTGGAAAAATGAATTATATGACATCGATCTACATAGAATTTTCTTCAAAATAAAATAAAAAAAATTTAAAAAAAGTGAAAATTTCATCAAATTATGGTGGTCGTACACCAGAGGTTTTGAAAATGTACTTTATAGTCAATTTAAAATTAATAAAAAAAATCAAAAATATTCTCATCAATCTTTGATGTTTTAGGTACCTTTTTCCAGAAGGATTTACAAAAATTCATTTATTTACTTTAAAATAGGGTGATCGTACACATGTGTGGTATGGTCTTGAAACATGCATTTTGAAAAAAGAGGTTTTTAAAAATGCCTACTAAAATGTATTTTCTACCATGTCGGTATTCAAAAAAATTACATATTTGAAAACTAGACTCCGAGCACTAAAACTTCTTTTAGCAGATTTTTCTAAGATTCAATCTTTAACTGCCTCAAATTTTGACATCAATTGACAAAAAAATTGAAAAATAGGAAAAACACTTCCACTTTTTACCCAAAAAGTGGACTCAACTTCTTGCTGCCACCCCAAAGATGAAAATTGGATGAAGGCTATGGAAGAATAATTATATCAAATTGACAAGAATAATACATGGATTCTAGTTCCCAAACCTAAAGACAAGAATGTGATAGGTAATAAATATTTTTTTAGAAACAAGTTGAATGAAGATGGTGAAGTGATCCAGAATAAGAGAAGACTTGTTAGAAAATATTATTCACAAGTGGAAGGTATTGACTTTGAGGATACATTTTCTCCTATTTCTATAATTGAAGTTGTGAGATTATTTCCTGATTATTCTACTTAAAAATATTTCAAGGTCTATTAGTTGGATGTTAAGTTTGCATTCTTGAATGGTGAGCTAGAAGAATAAGTTTATGTGGAATGGCCAGATAGATTTACATTGGCTGGTTAGAGAAATATGGTTTTTTGATTGAAGAAAGCTTTGTACAGATTGAAACAATAACCTAGAGCTTGGTATGAAAGATTGGACAAGTATCTACTGAAGCTTGGTTTTAACAAAGGTATTGTTGATAGCAAATTATACTTCAAGATTGATCATGCTAATATTCTGACTCTTGAAGTATTTTTTAATGATTTCATTTTTTGTAAGAATGATAATTTGAGTAAAGATTTTTCTAGTGAAATGCAAAAATAATTTGAGATGTCTATAATTGGAGAGATGAAATTATTTCTTGGTCTACAAATTACTAAGTCAGAAAAAGGAATTTTTATATCTCAATCCAAGTATGTGAAAGAATAGTTGAAGAAGTTTGGAATGGAAGATTCTAAACCAGTCAATACTCCTATGGTGACTGAATGCAAGTTGACAAAGGATGATGATTCTCCTAAAGAAAATCAAATAAGATACAGATCAATGATTGGTGAATTACTTTATTTGATTCAGACCAGACTTGATATTATGAATGTTATCTGTATTTTTCCTAGATTTCAAGTTGATCCTAAAGAATCTAATGTTTTGGTTCTTAAAGGAATATTTTATCTTTGAAAGGCAAAGTTGACTATGGTCTATGGTATCCTAAAGATGATGATTTTACATTGAGTAATTTTATTGATGTTGATTGGGAAGGTAATGTGGATGAGAAAAAGAGTACAAATGGTGTTGAATTTTTCTTGGGAAAAAGATTGGTTTCATGGTCAAGCAAAAAGAAAAATTGCACTTCACAATCTACTATAGAGGTAGAATATGTTGTTGTTTCCATTAATTGTATGCTGGTGATAAGGATGAAGTAAACATTGAAGGATACCAGAATTGAGTATGATGAGCCTATTGCTATCTAATGTGATAATTCAAGTGCAATTAATATATCTAAGAATCCAATGTTACATTCAAAGACAAATAATATATCTATAAAGTTTCACTTTTTGAGAGAGAAGGTTAATGATAAGGAAGTCATATTGGAATAGGTTCCTACTAAGGAACAGATTACGGATATTTTCATGAAGACATTGCCTAAAGATACCTTTGAGTATCTATAAGTAAGTTAGGGGTACTTTTCCCTCCTGATCAAAACTAAGGTGAATTGGTTTGGATCAGTCTAGTGGAATTAACGGAGATATATTATGGGGTAAAAGTACAAACCTGTGTCACACTTTAACGACATGCAAAACATGCAAAACTGTTAAACTTTAACGACATAAAAGTGGCATTTGTGTTTAGAATTTGAAAATGATGTAAACTAATGAAATGTGTAAAATTGGATGTAGTTTATGCCTATAATTTTTAAAAAATTTATTGAATAAGAGTTGACATAGTTTTTTAATTTTTGAAGTCCATTTTTTAATTGTTGAAAAATGCTGAAAATTGAGGGTCTAGTTCCCACCAACAAAATATATGTAAATAATCTTTTTTCCTCTGATTTTAGAATATGTTTTAGATGACATGTACAGCTAGTGCGGAAAAAGAAAGATTGGTTTTCAATATATATTTTGTCTGTTATAACTATTCAAAGTCTTAGTTACCCAAAATTAACAGTTTTTGTCTCCCACCTAATTCGTCGTAGCAAATCTACATCAAATATATATATATATATATATATATATATATATATATATATTTTNTAACAGTTTTTGTCTCCCACCTAATTCGTCGTAGCAAATCTACATCAAATATATATATATATATATATATATATATATATATATATATTCTTGAAGAGGACTCTCTCCTCTAGTTAAATATAAGTTTTAAATTTTTCTGACATGATTTACAATTTTTTTTCTTTTTTCGAATGAGCATGTTCTTCAATGTTAAAATACCTACTTGGAGTTTTTTTAACTTATAATATATTATATGTAATCAAAATACTATAAAAACTATATGACCATAATCTAGACTCTGAGCTCTACAAAAGGGTATTTTTATATTTTTTAAAAAAATCAGTTTTAGTAGACAATTAAGCCCAAGAAGTGACATGTTACCAATTGTCCCATTTTAACTTATTTGGCTGCCACATGGGATGCCACATAAGTAGTTTTGGCCGAAACAGGTCCAGCCGAAACAGGTTCGGTCGAAACTAAGGCTATCCAAACACGGTTGCGTGGATGACCATGACCCTCAAAGCTCATATATATAAATATATTTTTTTTAATTTAAAAACAATTATCAATTATTCCAACTTAGAAAATATTTTTTTAATAAAATCATTTTTTTAATTGTTTTAAAGGCATATTTTTTGGCGCTAAAGGGAAACTACGAATTAAGATTATCAAAGAGGTTTGTATTATTTGCAAGTTTTTTTTTCAGTTTTTTAAGATTCTTTTGTGTTTTTAATTAAAGCATTGTTCAATATTAAATTATGAACTTATCGATATTATTTTTATTTTTTTTATCAAGAGTATATGGTTTTGTGTATGTAGGTGAATCGAAGCTCTCAATTTGAACAATTTGTGCAATGGGGAATAAAAGAAATAGAACAAGAAAATATGATTGAATAAGGGATGACAAAATGAAAGGTCATACAAAACGAAATGAAGATGAACCTATTGAAGTCCAAGAAGATCCAATTCAAGTAAGGGAATAAATTGGTGGAAATATATCTTTTGACATGGGTAATTTGATGGAGATGGATGAGGATTCATTTTTCAGTCAATTTTCATCTAACGAATTGGTACCTAAAAGCACAATAAAAAAACAATGCAAAAAGATTTGGGATGAATATTTTTAAAATAAAAGTATGATTGGAAAAGCACAATTATTTGCTAGGTTATTCAGGAAAAAAGAAATGACTCCTATTTTAGAGTTGTTAGGTGTTGATAACAAGAAAAACTCAGGAGATAATGTAAATTGAACAGTATTTGAAAATTTTAAAGATGTATTGAACAACATTAACAACTCAAGTCGAGGAGCCAGTTTAAGTGTTGCACGTAGAGCATTGATGACTACTTTATCTAGTAGGAGGTTGACACAGAGAAAACAAGTACATGCACTTTCTGATTTACTGAATGTATCTAGAAGAACTGTTCAAAGATATATCAGGAAGAGAAATATATTAGATCACTAATAAAATTTTGCCCAATTTTTGATGACCATAGGTTGATTTTGCGACTGAAAAAGGTCAATCAGTCGACCAAAGTTGACGTGGAAGTTATTTTGTCAAAACTTATGATGACTGATATATTCGTTATAAAATTGACACCTGAAAGGTTGAAAAAAGGGCTCCATGAGAGATGTTGTGTGTGCCTTTCACCCTAATCCCTTTTCATAGTTTATCACTTGTACGATGTGAAACCTATATAAACGATGTTATTGTTGATGCAAGACTGTCGAAACAGTGACAACAATCCGTTGATCAATTCGTCATTTATATAGGTTTCTCACGGACTGAACAAAGGTCAAAAAAGTGACAAGAAATTTGTGAAAAAAAAATAAAAATATTTCAACCTAGCTTGTAAATCTTCAAATTTGAATGTTGGTTGTCAATCTTCTCTTTGTTTTGAGAATATTTTAACATTCTCTACTTAACAGGGCCAGCTACGTAAAGGTGGAATCTCATCTAGCCCTTCCTAGGAGCCTCTTATGACCCTTTACGACACTATAAGACCTCTAAGATATATTCTTAGGGATTGTAAAGGGTCATAAAGGGTCCTGGGACACAACAGCTAAGATACATAAATTTAGGCATCATGGTCACAATTGTTTGGAGACACAACATAATTGATTGGTATACCCTGATGATGCAACACAACCACTACTCCTCCAATTCTAAGTTGACACTACAGGATCCAAAAACCATAGCTAAGGAATAAATTTAGAGAGCGAACGAGGAGGGTCATAATGACCAAAATAATATAGGGACCTTGTATTATTTTGGTTTTTATGGCCCTCCTCCGCTCTTTAAATTTATTCTTGGATCCCACAATGTCAACTTGGAACCAGAGTAGTGGTTGTGTTGCATCATTTGGGTATACCATTCAATTATGTTGTGTCTCCAAACAATTGTGACCATGATATTTACATTTATGTTTCTCAATTGTTGTGATATCTACATTTATGTTTCTTAGCTGTTGTTTTTATGTGGATGTTCTTTATGTGTTTGGCTTCTCTCCTTCACATCCAAAATAATATTTTCCCACTTTGAATCGAGAATGCACATGCAGCTACGTAGAATATGCATAGATAACAGGTTTTCCCAAATAGAGATGGATTTACATGATAAATGCATCTATTTTGTTATGGTTACAACCCAATATCAAAAAACAAAATACCAGAATATAAACTTAATTTAGTCAAATTACCCAGCTTCAAATACAACCAATGTTCGTTTGTATTTCTCTCTTCCTGTCTTTGGGCATCCAATGCTTGAAGTCATACTTGAAGGATGTTCACCAAAGGGGGTTCTGGATCAGAGAACTCCCTTTCACTTAATAATTATGAAGTCATCAATGGAATATGAATTGTTTAGGATTGTAAGTTTTCATTAATGGCTTCAAATTACCAAGAAAATGGTTTTTTCTAGTACAAAAGACTTAGCAGCCTCCAGAGCCTTTTTCTTGAATGCATTATACCCCTTTATATTACTGAATTACAAGTATTTCATTAATTAAAAGAACTATAAATCAAAAAAGAAATTTAAAAGAACAAAACATAGATTTTCTTTACCTGATTGTGCTACATCATCTACAATAACTGTAATGGGGTTTGAAAACCCATTTATTTACAAAGTCCTTGAAATGTTCCTATAACTATCATAAGCAATAATTCAAATATAATGAATTGTTTGTAGAAGAGAAACAAAATTGTAAAAATTGTACTTATGATACGTACATGTTCATTAAACGTCATAACACATGAGTGTTGAAAAACTTCTATTGTATGAAGTATTATAAATTTTGAAAAATAAATGGGAGAGTTGTATGTAATGCCCAAAATTCATAACACTAGATTGGACATTAAACAAACTATTTATTATACTATGAACATATCTAATTTACAATATTTTATTTTTCTTTCTAAACAATGACATACTACATTAATACATAGTGTGAATCTATTTGTTATATCATTTAACTGGAATCTACAATGATAATAAATCTACTTAGAACAATAAAGCTTATTACAATGTTCAAATAACCAACATGACTTGCAACTACATACCTGAATTTATCTTTCTTTCTTGTGTATCATATTCTCCTTGCCTCTCTATTTCATGCACTTGTATATACGAATACACAAGTAGATGCATGGTATAAAATTCATATTTAATTACATACAAGTTCGTAAGATAAGCTAAATCAATAACTTAGATAAATCAATCATAAGGTATTTAAAACTAGTTTTGTAAAGAGATGCAAAATATGTAAAATATTGTGAAGGGGTGGAAAGATAAAGGAATAACTCAAAATTACAAGACATAAGGGCCACACCTAATGCCTCAGGGGCTCCTCATAGATGGTCTTGCCTATGTAACTCACAGAGACATCATAGTTCAGGTTTAACTTTAAAACTAGTCTTTTAAAGGATGGTAGAAGTGGTATCAAGCCTCTTTATCCAAAGGGTATCAATGGCATTTCTCTCTTCACTGGAATCAAGGGTGGAGAATTTTCCCTGCATCATTTGGGTAGAGCACTTAATTTATATACCAAATCAATGCAGGGAAACCTTCTGCACCCCTTATTTGATTGAAGATAGAGGACATTGATCCCCTTTTGATAAAGAGTCTTCAAGAAAGATAGATGGTATCCTACCATTTCTACCTGAAAAGCATTACCAAGGGAAAAAGAGAACACAATTGTACCATTGAATTTCTACCCATCTAGGCCTTCTAACACCATATGGAATGTGTTGTGTTTATAGAAGAGATAAATACCTACAACTATATTTCATAAGGCATTTAAAACTAGTTTCATAAAGAGATGCAAACTATGTAAAATATTGGTAAGGGGTGGAAAATTCAAGGAAGAACTCAAAAGTACAAGACCTAAGGGCCAAGCCTATGCCTCAGGGGCTAATCATAGATGGCCTTTCCTACATAACTCGTAGAGACATCATAGTTCAGGTTTTATTTTAAAACTAGTATTTTAAGGGATGGTAGAAGTGGTATCAAGCCTCTTTATCCAAAGGATATCAATGGAATTTCTCTCTTCACTCGAATCGAGGTTGCAGAAGTTGCTCTGCATCATTTTAGTATAGCACTCAATTTCTATACCAAATCGATGTAGAGTAACCTTCTACACCCCTTATTTGATTGACGATAGAGGACATTGATCCCCTTTTGATAACAAGCCTTCAAGAAAGATAAATAGTATCCTACCGTTTCTACCTGAAAAGCATTACCAAGGGAAAAAGAGACCACAATTATACCATTGAACTTCTGCCCATCTGGGCCTTCTAACACCATATGGAATGTTTTGTGTTTATAGAAGAGATAACTACCTACAACTATATTTCATAAGGCATTTAAAACTAGTTTCATAAAGAGATGAAAACTATGTAAAATATTGGTAAGGGGTGGCAAGATCAAGAAAGAACTCAAAAGTACAAGACCTAAGGGCTAGACCTAATGCCTTGGGGGATCATCATAGATGGCCTTGCCTACATAACTTGCAAAGACATCATAGTTCAGGTTTAACTTTAAAATCAGTCTTTTAAAGGATGGTATAACTTTTAAACCCATTTAAGTTTCTTGTTTATAATTTGGATCCATAAACATGTCAAACTTTGAGCAATTTAGAATATTGTACACCACATGTTAAACATAAAATAGCTGAAGAAAGTAAAATGAAATCAATAAACATAGATGACACTTAAGTCACATGATACATATGCTAAAGATTGCATAGTAGACAATAAACAATTAAACCTGCATACAACTAAATACAACATGACATGGTAGTAATAAATAACCCACCCTTGAAGAGAGAGATATGGTACTTGTTTAATGTAGAGAGTGGAAGTTGTTATTGGTCAATCTAGATCAATTGGGTCTACTACAACCTCATGAGATTGAGCTTGTGTTAAGGCTATGATAAGGAACACACAACTGTCTGTGGTAGGATAGAGCATCTATGATGCCTTGTAAATGCTTATCAAGTAGTAATGGTAGGATATCATATTTATTTTCTGAATCTTCTTTATCCAAAGGGTATCAATGGCATTTCTCTCTTCACTGAAATCAAGCGTGCAGAAGATTCTTTGCATTGTTTGGTTATACCACTCAATTTCTATACCCAATGGATGCAAAGAAACCTTCTACACCCCTTATTCAATTGAAGATAAAGGACATTGATCCCCTTTTGATAAAGAGTCTTCAAGAAAGATAGATGGTATCCTACCATTTCTACTTGACAAGCATTCCCAAGGGAGAAAGTGAAACCAATGATTAGTAGTCTACACTGAGAAGACCTAAAACAAAGTAACAATAATGAAAATAATGAATAAGTATGCCAACATAATGAATAAGTTGGAAAAATACATTGATCCAATAACAGAAAATACATTACAAATGGAAAGCTCATGGTCTCAATCAAATAAATAGTGTATAAAACAATATATGTTGCACAACAGAAGCAAGCATACAATGACAACAGTAATATTGCATGATGCCCGAGATCAAATTCAAAACAATAAGTCTATTAATGTATGATATAATAGAAGAAACCTCATTGATCACTACCTTTGACTCCTCCATCAGTATAGAAGAGATAACTACGTACAACTATATTTCATAAGGCATTGAAAACTAGTTTCATAAAGAGATGAAAACTATGTAAAATATTGGTAAGGGGTGGAAAGATCAAGAAAGAACTCAAAAGTACAAGACATAAGGGCCAGACCTAATGCCTCAGGGGCTCATCATAGATGGTCTTGCCTACATAACTTGCAGAGACATCATAGTTCAATTTTAACTTTAAAAAAAATATTTTAAAGGATGGTAAAACTTTTAAACCCAATGGTTCGTAACTACGATGGAGAACCAATTCTTGTAAGATATTAAGGTAGTATCCATGATCCCAAAACTACAACATTTATGATTGTATGAGAGGAGATACATATTACCTAATTCTATTACTGTGAGTAAAGGGCCACACTCACATTTAGATATTCCTAAAAAATCTCAGTGGTCACACTTACATTATTAACCAATATTATATAAGTCATTAACTAGCTACTCTTTACACTAATAATAAATATCCCTTTCATGCTGGTGTATCAAATAGATCACTAATAACCCAAAGTCGCACTTGACTGATGTCAACGATCCCTCCTAGAGTTGATACTTGATAGTTTAAAATTCTATACATTACTTGCATTATTTCTGTAAAAAGAGGGTTCAGAAGTCATGAAAATGATAATACTCGACAATTTTTGTTTGAAGAAAAAGGGAAAATCTCTTGCAAAAGTATTGGTATAATTTGGATAGCAAGGATCAGCCAACTTCATAAAACAAGAACAGAAATAGCCCAAGTTAAAAGTAGAAGACATACAAACTTGTCTAGTGATCATATTGTGTTGAAGGTGGTGCCTAATGCTGCTGCAATGACTACAAACATTAAATTTTGCATCACTGCCTGATGTCATTGAAGTAGCATCAGACTCCACCTTTAGCACAATATGATCACTAGACAGGTTTTTATGTCTTCTAATTTTAAATTTGGCTATTTTCGTTCTTGTTTTATGAAGTTGGGTGATCCTAGCTATCCAAATTATACCAATACTTTTATAAGAGATTTTCCCTTTTGCTTCAAACAAAAACTGTCGAGTATTATCATTTTCATGACTTCTGAACCCTCTTTTTACAGAAACAATGCAAGTACTGTATAGAATTTTAAATTTAAATTGAAGAATTTCTATTGAGGACTTTAAATGGATAGTTGTTAATTTCATAAACAAAGTCATCATAATGAATTCATAAACAACAAAAAGTTCATGAGTTTATCAAAATATGTCCAACATACCTACATGAAATTCTAAAAAAGTTTTAGTATCTACAATAGCCCTCTATTAATAACATTTATGCATATGGTCCCAACAAAGTTGTGCACAAACTACACAAAGAAGGCATTGCAGAAACATGATTTCTACTTTCGTCATTGAAGCAATCTCGGTGACACTAGCTGCCTCTTGCGCCTTGCACAAGTTGCACTCATTTCCTACATTAGGTATAGACATATATGGGGTAGATGTAAATGTGGTTTCATTGACCCACCGAAAGTATTGACATCCACTATTTCCCTGCAATACCAAATCTACATCAGTTCTTCCTAAAATGATTACTTGTCACATTACTTTTAAACATAAAATATAATTCCATATCTAGACCTTTTTCCTATTTGGGTAACCCCAAAATTGACACCCAGGATTACTTGTTGTGTGTGACGTCTTCAACACACAAGGGCCGACACCACATTTACACATAGGCACATTGACCAAAGCCATCGACGCTATATCAATAAATATTGTATTGTCATTCCAACATATCATTTTGTTTATTTGATTATTTTGTTCATTCATACTAATTATAATTGCAATAAAAATAAACATACTAATGTAGACAACATCTCTAATCAAATTGCAAATTGACTATTGTCAATATACAGTACAAAATAAAAATGCTTTGTATTTGATGATATAATGAATCTGAACAATATGTAAATGCAACATCCTAACTGCACATGATGGAAACCATTTGCATAGTTGTGATTGGGACTTTTAGTCCTTACCACACATTGAAATGTATGTAAAGGCATCTACAGTTGGGGGCATGTCAAATTGTGATATTTCTATCAAGATTCAAGCGTATATTTTTTTAATTCAAACTCAATTAACCCATGTTTCATGAGTCATATTCCATCAATGAGTTTGACATTCACAAATTGCCTTGTTTCAGCTGCAGTTAACAAACTAATCTCATCATGATAATTGATGTTTTGACAATTCCTCTCATTACTTCTTCTCCACTTGAAACAATTGGGAGTACCTGGGAAAGATGAGTAAAGTAAGGACCTATGTTACTATGCAATATTTAGCAACATATTATGCAATAGGAACATTGCACCCATCTGATGTCAAACCATCTCTCTCCAAGGCTTTGAACCAAATATTAGAGGTGACCTAGAGTTAGACAAGTTTTTGTATTTTTTGTACGCAACCCTTTCAAAACTAATGTAGCAGCTAAAGATCTGCTGAAGAAATTCAAGGTGTGCATTAATATCTAAACGACATACTGCCTTCACTGGTTCCTCTAAATTTTCTTATTATTTGAATACAAGATAATTTGGGCAGGTTGCTCAAAAATACTATATTAAACTTAGTTTTCATATTGGGATGACTCTTTGCATGTCATTTTTGCAGGCATACAGATTTAATAGGTGATATAGACCAATTCAATCTCTCAATATAGCTTCTATGTTGCAAACTGAATATTTATAGTAGCCTTTGAATGACCAATTGCATTCTTTGGCAGCAGTATCATTTACTACCATTTGTTGAACCTTTATACTCTAATTTTGTTTTTAATATTTATCAATTTGAGGCTTACATGACTGCTGACAATATAAATATTATTATTTCTTTTATAGAAAATTCAAATTGAAATCCACACCTGCATTCAAGCCATTACCCATAAATTATGGGTGATAATATTTAGAGCACAATCACAATAAGGTAAATCTTGCAAACTTTAAATTGAAAGAAAAATTAACAGTAAGACGCCAAAGGATTTAGAACCAACTATTTGTGACTATATAAGTTCTCTTTTGAGTTCAAAAAAGGCAATGTTAGATAGTTGTCTTCAAGTAGAAAATAAATTAATGTTATAGGAAGATTCAATATGTTACATATATAACAAGGCTGAAAGGAAATTAGAATAATATGACACATTTCTCCTTATATAGCTTATTATTATAAAATATTTGTTGTAAATATCCTATCACAAGTTATATGACATTTTTCTCTTGCACAAGTTATTTAATTGTAAGTGATTTTAAAACATAACACTCTGCATTGAAGAAAATTATAGGAGCGTCTATTAAATTGAAACTCTAGAACATTGTTTTGGATTGCTATTATGAGCTTTTGCCAAACTTTGCAGCCTACAATTACTAGGCACTATATCTAGTTTTGTTTTGCATGATGATTTGTATCATGGAATGCTGTGATTCTAGGATACATCCAGTCAAATGTAGTGGAAAGGTGTAAATGTTGACTGTGTAGCTTTTGGCCTCCCAACTTGTGCCAAAATAGGAGTGTAAAAGTGTGGTATAGACATCCACCATGGGTATGAATTTTGTAACATGTTGTAGCTCCAACAACCCTAGTATAAATGTATACAAAATGTATATGCATTGACAGGGCATGTGAATTGTTTGCCAAATTTCTATGTTTGCAGGATATAAAGAATTTGGAAGCACGGATAAGTCACCTAAACTATTTGATTGAATATCTCAAGGAGAATCATTCCCTTGATTACAATATTTTGACAAAATGGATTGTTGAAAAGATTTTAGAAGCTTCATAGAAAATGCAATTAGCAGGTGTAAATCCAAACTCTACAACCTTTTCCAATATCCCCCCATCTTATAGAGTAATTTGCATAACACAGGTCATTGTAGTTAAAATTATCCATGTAAACAAATGCTTCTTGATTTTAGGAACTTAATTTGTATGTGAAAGACATTTGTGAACTATCAGTTTGTTCTTTCAGCATTGAAAATTACTAAACAACTAAAACTTTGCAGGATTTGGTGCCTTATATTACTTTTCCAAAATAGCTCTGCCAATTTTGGCAGGAACAATGTTGCGATACAGCCCTTGTTTTGAAATATTGATCATTTTTAACAAATATATAAACAATAATATAGAAGCATGTGCATCAAATTAAAAAAAAAAAACATATTCTATGATAAAAAAACATTGAAAAAAAGAAATATATTCTTTGTTTTGCAAATTATAGAACTTTATACATTCAATTACAATCTGAGCTAACAAAACTATATTTAAAGAGAATTTATAATATAACCCTACTATAATTTGAATCATAAACTCTTTTAAAATGCTTTGTTGATGGATCGGTAGATAGATTTCATAAAAGAAACAATGGAAATGCAATTAAGGGACCCTAGAAGCTAAGAAGAGTGCCTACAATAGAACACTAGATTTTAGAAATCTAAGAGCATGGGCGAAGGCTTAGTTGCATGGATAGATAGTCTCTTCCAAATCACTCCAATTCTTCTGGCCATTCATTTAGCTTTCTAGTATCAAATTATTGAGTCCCTCACAATTCATCGAGTAAAGACTTCATTGTCTTCTTATGACTTTTCAAGTGCAAAATTTTATAGTCTTGCATCATAATTCTTGTTATCATAATTGGTTAAGGAGACTCCAAGAATAGAATACTTTGAACCACAACAACGTGTGAAGACATGTACATGATCAAATAATTCAATCTTTATGACTT
Source organism: Thuja plicata (assembly GCA_018584345.1). NCBI lineage: Eukaryota > Viridiplantae > Streptophyta > Pinopsida > Cupressales > Cupressaceae > Thuja > Thuja plicata. The sequence continues at coordinate 6,032,278 of MU226051.1, read as the reverse complement.
GATTAAAGGTTTACAATATTTCCATAATTATCAAGGTTACTAGGACATAGGGGTACTTGAAGACTCTAGAGATTGATACTAGTACTAGTACATTTAATTTTTAAAAATAGGAGATGGGTGCAAATAGGGGGATCGACAATGAGTCTGACCTCAAGATTGGGTAGGAAAATCTAATGATTCTTGGATTTCAGACCATCATATCAGCAGATTTAGATTCTATCCTGAGGGACGAAGTAGGATAGCTATATTGGATTTCGACGACATTGGAAGAGAGGGAGGGGATGTTTGTCAGTGCTCTAGCTTAGACAATACTCTTCACATGGATATTCTTGGAATTAAGAATATTCTTCCCTATCTGCAGTGGTCCTTCAAATCTAGACACTAAGATTTGAAGAGCGACATATTTTTTGACAATAGAAAATAGTGAAAATACTATTCAATGAGAAATAATTGTGCTATGTCATAAGTGCAAGCTTAAATATTTGTTGTAATGCAAAAACTAGTAATCACACATTAAGGGATAGTGAGATCAAGAAAGCCTATGAAAATAGAAAAATAATCATAATGCAAACCAAAAATTGATTCAAGGTTAGTAGCAGCAGAAGAAAAATCTTTGACACTCATAATATAATGAAAATGTCCTTAATGGATAGGCATGAAGCTTGGGTGTGTCAAAAAATTGTTGGAATTACTGGAATGATATACTGAGAGGGGAGGGGTGAATCAGTACCTCTAAAAAAATTTATGTGATTGGCCCATTAACCTTTGTTTCATCAAATTTGTATATTCACCTATATATCTGTTCATCTTTCTTTATGTATGTGAAATCATAACATAAGTTATTTACATTTGTAAACATTCAAGAAACATACATGAAAGTAAATAACACATAACACAAGATATGATATCATAGAAAACTCCTGTTAGGAAGTAAAAACTGTGGTGGGGATGTCTACCCACAAAACTTCACTATCTGCAGATAAGAAGGGAGCCGATTAAGGCTTACAATTTGATCACTTCTAATGATCTACCCTATTAGGAGTATTAGATTGGATACCTATTAGGATCTACTTTGTTTGAAGCTTTAGGAACACCGTTAGCTATGCACTCTGTTAAGAGATTTATCAAGAACTGTTAAGTCCACCTTCTACAAAAGGATTTCTGATGTGATGCACTTGTTAGAATGCAATCTACATTATAAATGTTGATCTGGTAGTATATGAAATATCTAATTACTGATAAAAAGTCCTATAAACCTTACAATGTATATGTAATCACCTTGAGTGATTGAATGATACCTTGTCTCTGCTCATCAGTAGCCTTGTTTGTGTTCTTGAGAACTGATATGATCTATTTCTGAACTTTGTATGAATTCAGTTCTTCTACTTAGATGCTCTTCATGGCTACAATCATTTATCAACTCATTACCTATTACAAATTAATTGAACATCTATATATACTAGTTTCTAGGTCCATTCTTGATTCACGCTTTTCAAGTTTAACTCTAGATCCAAGGTTTACAACTTGACCTTGATCTTTAGTTAGTTATGTTTTAGATCCATTAGGAATCTTTAAAACATTTACAATATGCTTTCTTGACCCTCAAGTAATATTTTAAAACAAATTAAAATCCTATAAATAAAATTACAATTTTTTATCTGACGTGGAAAGTTAGATCCACTTTTTATGGGTTCTGTAATTGACTGTCGGTTCTGATGGTTGGGCTGCTCTGTCAGTCTGTTGGTTTTCTTTCATTCTTTGATCTATCATTCTTCTACTTTTTTAGTGTTTGTATATTGAACTATTCATCAGGTTCCTTTCCTTTTCTACTCTGTCGGTGATGTTCACAAAACTGTATCGTCAGTTTGGTATTTTGGATATGTCAGTGATGTACTAAAAACTATTTCATCGGTGATGTCCTTTATGCTTTGTCATCAATTCAACACTTGAAAATTTTCATCAGGAAATTATATACTTATCATTTTTATGACAAGAATTGTCATCTTGTCAGTTATGCAGTGTGTTGTCCGTCGGTTATGCCTATACTGATAACCTTTATCATGTTTTTCACTTAAGTATACAAATGGAAAAACTTAATGTCATCAATCTCCCCTTTGACATTAGTATCAAAAACTGATATCTACAACATACTTAATGTATTAGTATGTACACCTGTGTATACTTCATCCTTAGTCATTTTTCTTTTAGTCATGAAATGACTCCCCCTATGCATATGCCAGTAAGTGTAAGTTTATGTACATATGATTTCCTTCCCTTTTTTTTATATTTGATATAGTGTACATATTCATGTTGTACATACAACATACATATCTTTTTCTCTTTCTTCTAATGTAGTATATTGTACATATGTACTATTCATTCCTCCTTTTTTGATAATCAAGGCAAAGGTACATACAACTAATCAAAAAGGTGAGAGTGTGAGGCTTTTATTTCCTCCATCATCTTCTCCCATTTCTCCTTGAAATTTTCTAGAGCCATGTGCTCAAGTGATATACTTACATGCATATCATAGATGTTGTCTACTACAGAGATCTCCAAGGTTGAGATTAGATTCCTTGCATATGTAATGTGTTGTTGCAGAGTTGTGAGGTTTGGCAAGATGTGAGCCTATAGCTCGGTAACCTCATTTCTAAACTGTGTCTCAGCATCCCATATCTCTTGTCTTAACCTATTTACCTCTGTGATCTTTTCATGATGCAACTTTATTGCATTTTCATCAGAGGTTAAACTTTGTGCACTTATTGTCAAATCTGAATCTAGCTGGGACAACTTTTCACTATTCTCTTTGGTGAAATTTTCAAGTGTGCACATCTTTTTAACTAAGGTAATAGCTTCTGCAATCATAGGCTCTAATTGAATTTCTAATTCAGAGAGCTTTACATTATTTTCTGCCACTTCTTGGCTGATCTTTTCAACTTATTTGTGTTGATACTTCTTCTCTGCCCATTCTTCCATTGCCTGCTCTACATCTACACTTTGAGTGGTGATGGCATTGGTAAGAACTGCAATTTTCTTCATGACTGATATTCCATCTTCAACTTTTATATCAGGAACAAGTTGATGTAGGATATCCCTAGCTTTTTTAAGGGCTTGGGCTTCTCTATGTGCCTTTTTTCATTTTATCTTGTATAGATTTTCTTTGACACATCACTCCAAACTTTTGAAGTGTTTCATTATCTAAAGTAGATACATCCCACTTGGGTATTTCAATTACCTCATCAATTGTTACAGCCAAGATGTCTTTCTTCATTAATTTCTTCTTCTTCTTCTTTAGTTGGGAGACAGATTGGTGAACTACCATTTGTAGACCTTGAGATTGGATTGATTGGGTATGTGAAGGTCAAGAAGATGACGCTTCTTGTTTCTTCTATTCAAAGTCCACCTGTTGGTTTTGTGAAGATGTCTCTTCATTGGCCTTGGGTGTATCAAAAAAAATTTCTTCATTTTCCTTGATGCTATCATCTTTCTTAACTTCTTCACTTTTTTATTTTTCTTCATCCTTCCTCAATGTTTCATCTTTGTTAATATCTTCTCCTTTTTTTTCAATAGACAACTCTTGCTAAGTGTCGGTTTCATCCTTCATCTTTGTGTCTGTATCTTTTTGAGTGTCTGATGCATCTTTATTTTCTTCATTACCCATGTCCTTGGGTATGTCATTATCTTTCTTAGATGATTTCTCCTGACTTGAATCAATATCAATAGCTTCTATCAATATTTTCATGTTGGTTGGTGTATTTACCTCTGCAGTGTCATTAAGTGTGTCATGTCTGTCAGTATTACCTTGTGCAACAATGATATCTTCATCTTTTTTCACCTCTTCTATAGGGTCTTTTCCTGTAATAGCATTAACTATATTATCCAACCATGTTTCATCATTGACATCCTCATTTATGTTACCTTTTATTGTCAATTCTTCTTTGGTAACCTCTGCTTCATCATCCAAGTCAATATGAGTTGGGCTTGGTGGAATTTGGCTTTCCTCATTCTAATTTTTGTCAAGAGTAGTGTCGGGCCATACCTCATCTACAACTTTAGTATGTTTGTGGCATATTGTCTGACTCTCTTCTTTGTCCAATTCCACTGATTAATCATCCTATACATCTTTAATGATGATGTAATCTTTCTTCGGGATAGCTTCCTTAGTGGGCTTGTTGAGTATCTTGCACCACTTCTTAGTGCTCTCCTGATTTAGCTCAATTAGCTTCCCTTTGAGAAATTTGTATGCTCTCATTTTGGGTGAGAACTCCTTTTCATACTTTTCCAGCATTTCATGTATCTCTTCCTTCTTTGAATCAGAAGGCATAAGAGGAACAAGTACTTTTTCTCTTATCTCTTTTTCTGTATGAAGTGCAAATTTCCATCTTGTATACAATCTCTCTGATAGTTCCTTGGGTACGTCATATTCTGAGAATTGAAGTGAAACATAATGGTGTTTGCACATTTTAGCTATTATAGGTTCTTCAATTTTTTTTTGATCCTCTAGATCAAATTTCAACCATTTCCTAATGTTAGGATTAGAAATAGATGGTGATTCTGAAATTTTCTTACATATTTCATCAATAGTCTTTGGAATCAAGGGTTCTTTCCCTTTTTGTACTTCTATTTTAGCTTCATCCATAGATGAGTCTTCTAGATCTTCTCTAGTTCTGTTCAACTTCCTCCTTTTGGTCTATTTCTCCTTTGATGAGACTGGTTTCCTCTTGTAGGTTCTCACCTTTCCTTTGTTTAATAGTGAAGGAGTTGCTTCCTTTGTTGTTTTGCTTCTTGTCCTCTTTCATTTTTGTTGTTCTTGAAGTAGATGCCATCGTATTTTCAAATTTAGGGCTTTTCATAAATCAAACCATGTGATCAGTGATTGTAGGTACTTACTGAATCTTTGTGATCACTTGTGAATCTTTTGAGTCATGTTTGAATCTTGTTGAGGTCACACTGTAATCTTCTCTTCAATTGCTCTGCTTAGCTTTATTTTCTTGCTCAAAAATTACGGGTGCGAAATGAGTTCTTCCGCCACGCTTTTATAACTTTTGTGCCCTAAGTTGTCATTAATGCCAAAAAACTCATCGGTATACAAAAACTAAGTTCGTTGGTTGAGGCATAAATAACATCATCGGTGTAGATGCAAAGTTTCAAGGTAGCTAGTAGCTTTGGTGATTTAACCGATGATTATCGGTAAAATGGCGACGAAAACTTCTGTCAGCTCAAGGATCACTGATGTCTGTCAGTTACACTTAGCGACTTGGATTATGTGTAATGCCCACTACATTTTGGTAAGTAGTGTCAAATTTATTGTGTGTGTTCACCGATGCCTTTTGTACCTCATTAACCGATGGAATTGTTTTTCAACAACATTACAAGTAACAATATAGTGCATCTTCAATAATGCTAATTTTGTCAATATGATCACTGTGTAATGGAACTAATGCATAATATAACTTGTCATAATGCAGTTCCATACTTACTTGTGCAGCTTAGTTGGGAATAGTGATGCCACTAGATCCATTGGATGGGGTGTCATCATTTTCATTGCTTGTTCCAGCACCTTCAGTGTTTGTAGCTTTTCTCCACATCTTATTTCTCATTGTCTTGATGTCATCAATGGTGTTTTCATTGGGATAAGTGCTTGTGTTTGTCATTTAGTCTTTGCAATCTTTTACCACATGTCCAACCTTATGACAATGTAAACATGCCATACCTGGATTGGTCCACCCTCTTGGTCTTCTAGTTCATTTTCTCATACAGTTGGTAGAAATATGACCATACCTTCCACATGTTGTGTAGTTTACCCATGTGTTATAGTCCCAAACATATGAGTTACCAATTCTTGTCGGTTTGTAGCCACTATCAGGTTCTTTTGGTGTCCATGCTTTCTTGTTCTTTTTCCAGCACTCCTGATGTGTATGACCATTTATTTTGTAGGTAGGATAGTACTTGTCCATGTAGGTTTCCTCCTTTGGATTTGTCACCTAGGATTTGCATTCATGTGCATTGTGTCCTTTCTTATGACATTTATAACAATTACCAATGAAAGTAGATTGTGATTGAGGAATACCTTTCATTTTGTTTCTGCAAATGTTTGAGGTGTGGCCTGGTTTTCCATAGTGATTGCATGACAGATTCTTGGTTCTTGGAGTTGCATAAACATTACTTTGATCTGATTGATTAGATGATTCTCCATTTTCGGTGTACCCTATACCTGTGTAGTTGTTGACTCTTCTTTGTCTGTCAAGGAAATCAGCCATTCTTTTATTGCTATCTTCATCTTTCTTGATTAATTCATTGTGCTAATTCTAAATTTTGACTTCATTCTTTAGCTTCTCATTCTCTTCTCTTAGCTCACTAATGATCTATATTCTTTCAATGAGTTCAGTATTTAATCTGTTTGCTTCTTGACTCATAAGAATAATCTGATTGGTAATCTCATGGTGATGATCAATAAGTCTTTGAATCTCTTATTATTTTTCTTGTAGCTTCTTTGGGATTTTCCTCCTATCATCAATAGCTAATGTTATCTTTGATTCAACTTTTCTTGAATTATTCATGACATCAATCATTTTTACCATTTGAGTCTCTTGACTAATTTGCATCATCTTGATTTGCTCTGTCAGATGTAGATTGATCTCTTGTAGACTTGTGATCTCTTCTACTAATGTGTCTGGTGCTTTTCTTGTTTTTGATTCAGCTGAGTTGAAGTAATCTGGTATCTCCTCTTCTTGATAATATTTTTCATTAAGCCTAGTTGCCATAATCTTTCTTTCATCAAGCAACTTTCTCATGCTTACTCTCGCCTCTTTGTACTGCTCATAGTAAATCAGAATTTGTAACTACTCACTCTCAATAGTCTTGTCCAGTGTGTACTTTTCCATTGTCTTGATCTTTTCTCTTAAGTCTTTAAGCTTTTCAAGAAAGAGACTTAGCTCTGATACCAATTGTTGGAATTACTGGAATGATGTACTAAGAGGGGAGGGGTGAATCGGTACCTCTAAAAAATTTTATATGATTGACCCATTAACCTTTGTGTCATCAGATTTGTATATTCACCTATCTATCTATTCATCTTTCTATATGTATGTGAAATCATAACAAAAGTGCTTTACATTTGTAAACATTCAAGAAACAGACATGAAATTAAATAACACATAACACAAGATATGATATCACAGTAAACTCCTGTTAGGAAGTAAAAATTGTGGTGGGGATGTCTACCCACAAAACTTTACTATCTACAGATAAGAAGGGAGCCAGTTAAGGCTTACAATTTTATCACTTCTGATGATCTACCCTTTTATGATTATTAAAGTGGAGACCTGTTAGGATCTACTTCGTTTGAAGCTTTAGCAACATCATTAGGTGTGCACTCTGTTAAGAGATTTATTAAGAACTGTTAAGTCCACCTTCTACAAAAGGATTTATGATGCGATGCACTTGTTAGAATGCAATCTAAATTATAAATTTTTATCTGATAGTATATGAAATCTCTAATTGCTGATAACAAATCCTATAAAGCTTATAATGTATATGTAATCGCCTTGAGTGATTGAATGATACCTTGTCCCTGTTCGTCGGTAGCCTTGTCTGTGTTCTTGAGAACTGATATGATCTGTTTCTGAACTTTGCATGAATTCACTTCTTCTTCTTAGATGCTCTTCATGGATATAATCATTTATCAACTCATTACCTGTTACAAATGATTGAACATCTATATATACTAGTTTCTAGGTCTATTCTTGATTCACACTTTTCAAGTTTAACTCTAGATCCAAGGTTTACAACTTGACCTCGATCTTTAGTTAGTTATGTTTTAGATCCATTATGATGCTTTAGAAAATTTACAATATGCTTTCTTGACCCTCAAGTAATGTTTTAAAACAAATTAAAATCCTATAAATAGAATTACAATGTTTTATATGATGTGGAAAGTCAGGTTCACTTTTTGCGGGTTCTGTAACTGACTGTCGGTTCTGATGGTCGGGCTGCTCTATCAGTCTGTTGGTTTTCTTTCATTCTTTTCTCTGTCAGTCTTCTACTTCATTGGTGTCCCTATATTGAACTTTTTGTTGGGTTCCTTGCCTTTTCTTCTTTGTCGACGATGTTCACAAAAATGTACCATCGGTTTGGTGATTTTGGATATGTCGGCGATGTATCGAAAACTATTTCATCGATGATGTCCTTTATGCTTTTTCATCGGTTCAATACTTGACAATGTTCGTCGGCCAATTCTATACTTATCATTTTTATGACAAGCATTGTCATCTCGTTGGTTATGCAGTGTGTTGTCCATCGGTTATGTCTATACCAATGACCTTTATCATGTTTTTCACTTAAGTATACTAATGGAAAAACTTAATGTCATCAAAAATAAGTTCAATGCACAAGAACCAACATCCAAAATGACCAAACCATTGGAGTAGTCATTATATTTTATCTCAAAAAGATTGATTTATGTTTATTCTATTTACTAATATCATATCATACCATATGTTTACCTTTAGCATTGCAAGCCTGAGGAACTTTAACTCAGAATCCATGGTATCCACTATCCACATGGATGGCACCAAGATGACGGTCATCCAAAATGGGGTAAGAATAAAAACATGGCACGTACCCTATTAAAATTAGTAATCTACCAATAAGATAGGCAACAAAACCATCTGTAATAAAAGGGACCACAAATTGCAGCCTCACTTCAACCACCACCTCACAAGGTGAACTATACTTGTGTTTCTTTCACTCTATTTAACACATCTGATAATCTTACAAATATAATACTCACTTAATGGGATAAATTTAAAGAGTAGTTAGTGAAACCTTCCCACTATGCATTCCTTCATAAGATAGATCAACTATATTTGATATGCAATTCTATGTAAATTGTTTTCTAACTGATACTTGTTCAGGTTTGTAGATGAGCCATTAGCTACTTCCAGGTGGATTCCCCCCTATTTGAATATTATGAGGGGAAATTTTTTAGTGTTATTTATGTGTACATTCATAACAATCTCACTTCTAGGGAAGTACATTAATCATTCTAATTAGAGAAAGCAATAAGTTTTTTGTGATTGTTAGTTTCAAAAAACTATTTAATAAAATTATAGATCAACCACCAAATGATGGTCAATGGTGAGCCTAGAATGATGGTCCTAGTATAAATTTGAATGTATTTTTTACTTCTATGTTATTCCGAGCTAAAATAAATTCAAACACAAAAGAGCTACATTTGTTGAACTAAAACTTAGTCTAGACAAATAAAGGAAACTGAATTGCTTTGTAAAATAAAGAGCCATACAGAGAATAAGGGTTTCATGACTATTTTAAACAAAATATTTTTAATGGTTCTTCAAGGCCTTATGCTTCCCATAGGTTTTTATTCACTATTTTGCAAGGTTCATCCATTGTTTAAGATAACCATTTGATGAACATGGATAAAATCACACATTATGCATGTAGAATATGTCTCTGATAAAAGGATTTTCTGATGTTCCATACTCAACATAAGTACTAAGAAATAAGACAAAAGTAAAAGAGAATGTTTACTGCAGTTAGTAGTAGCCATATAAAATTTATCAGATTCTACTCGGCATCTATGTTGGCGCCTATGATAGTCAAAACTACATTTACGATAGTTGAACCAATCAACGTGTATTAGCTCCATGCCTTGCTAATATCAATAGTTTAACATTAGAAAAATATAGTATACAACTCAGTTATCTCACACTATTTTATCAACTTTCTTTATCATTTATTTTACCATAAATTAGGGAAACTCCCTCATTGATGAGATTCTATTGTAAAATCTGTGGTCCATTTTTTAGTTTAGAGATTGTAATTTGTTTGAAAGCCTCCAAGGATGTTTCAACTCATCCATTTTGAACACATGCTTCAATTATGGTGATGATCGAGACCACATTTTATTGAGGGGTTGTGTCAAACAGAACATTTCAGTTAGACAGTTAACATGTTGGGCCTAAGCTTCCACGTTTTGCATATATCACTGTCATGGCATCCATTGTTTTGATGCAGTGATTTCACCTAAAAATTGCATAATCCTATAAGTTTCTAGAAATTATTCAATAAATCCATGGTCTGTGCATCTCGATACCTAGTCATTTCCTTGGTTTAGAAACCTTCTATACATGTGCGTGTTGATGGATGTCCATAAATTTTTCTATATTTTACAATAGAATATTTATTTTGAACAAGAAACTTTGTGATGGTATTTTCCCTCAAATTTTGAACACCTTCATTTCATATGTCCCATGACTATGATTAAATACTGGATCTCGAGCATGGCCTTAGGGCTTTAACGATGAACGTCAGGTTCCATCGTGTCATTTTGAAGTAGGAAATCTTGAACTAAAATGAAGTGGGTCCAATTTCTCAGCAAGGATAGCGTAGTGGGGTCCCCTACATGGTTTTGGGCAGGCAAAAGGGTCAAATTTTCTTCTATGTATATCATGGATTTACTCAATTTTGTAATTTTTTCATCATTCTCTTCTGTCAAGAATGGAAGATAGAGATATTTGAATACGTATTTGAGAAGGCACTCTTAGAGATTACAGATTGAAATTGAAATGAGTGCTATCATTATCATCTTTTATGGTTTAACAGATTAAATTACTAAACCCAGAGATGTGCATTTTAATATAAATATATGAGCATGCATACATACCAGCGCTCCAGCTTGTGACATGCCACAGTGGGTGATAACTTGTGATGATCCCCAATAAGAATTAGATGTTGTACACTGGATTAAAGAGCATCCAACACTTGAGGTTCCAAAAATTTTGAGGCCTCTTCTCGCAATAAAATCCTTCCAGCCTCCCCTCTACATAATGATGCCCTAGTCCTTTCAGCCTCCACTTTGCAATGCGCAATTATTAAAATGAAACACAATAAAAGTGATCCCCTTTTTTTTAGGTTATATGCCCGTGTTTGTCAGAAATCTGACAAACACGGGCATGGATTAAAAAAATCAAAAATTTCCTTCCATAGTCCGACCAAGAAAAACAAATGTAATGCATGGTTGGAAATTTAGGTCAATTTTAGGGGTTAAATGTACTAGTGGATGAAAATATTCAAAAGAATTGGGTTAATATTTGTAGACTTTCTCGAAAAGACAAAATTTCTGAAGATGTAAAAAGACAAGCCATTGAATATTGGACCGTTCACTCTCGTGTTTCTTCTAATAGATGGGATACTATACAGATGAAAGATGAAGAGACTGGTATGAAAACTACACATCCAAATCATTTTATAGATAACACAAAGTGAATTGTTTGAAGCATTCAAGAAAGAATTTTTAGATGTGAAAATATGTCAAAGAATTTTTGAGAGGTTGCGCCCTTGCTTTGTATGCATAAATAAGGTACGTGAAACTTGTTTCTGAAATCATGTTGAGTTTTATCTATATTTGCAATCATATAAAAAGGTTATGGAAGTACATAATTCAGATATGGCCATCCCTGGAAGTACGACATAATTTGTGAAGTCTATTTTATGTGAGAAATCAAAAGATTTAGATTATTTCAGAGTACAATGTATAAAGAGTGCATGCAGTGATTGTGGAGATTTACATAAATTTCCATTACAAATTGAGAATATTAATGTTGTAATGCCAGTTTTGTGGAAGAGATTTGAATATGATACATACCAAACTAAGACCAAATATGAATCCAAAAAAATTGTATTGAAGGAGAGTAAATTTCCCTACCTTGAGTTTATGATCAAGTTCCGTATTATAATTTATCCACGTATCCATCATTTTCATGGTGCAAGATGGAAAGTTAAACAGTTTCATGATTCCAAAAATTGTTTTCCACTTGGTTGTATTATTTCAGTTGTAGATTACTTTGAGAACTATACATTCTCCCCTCAATCAAAGCTTCAAGCTCAATATTATCATTCTGACCAAGTTGAAATATTTGTGCAAGTGACCTATAGACACGCACAATTTGATTTGGATGAGGTAAAAAGTACCAATCCAAATGAATGCATTATCATCAAGGAGGTTCATTTCTATATCAGCGATGATAAGTTTCATTATAGGAGCTATGTGGCTCATTGTTTTGCAATGTATTTTGAAGATATTGTGAACTGCGGGATAAAAGCTTCACAACACTGGATTTGATCTAATGGTTGTGCAGGTAAGTTTATGCACTTCAATTCATTTTCAAATTCTTATTGATTACTTGTTAAATTATAATGTGATCATAATCTTGCATATGTAACAACTTAATCTTGTAGGACAATTTAAATTTGTAAAAGCCTTTAATTGGCTAACTATGCAACATGCTAGACGCAATGTTAATTTTTTGTGGAACTTCTTTGAAAGTGGCCATGGAAAAGGAGATCATGATGGAGCCGGAGCATGTGTGAAGTGTGCACTTTGCCAACATGAACTTGCAGGTACAAATGGTGTGAACAGTAGTTAAATATATATATCTAGATATTTCAAATAGTATAATTTAAACTTAGATGTATTTTCTTTAAACTGATAGTTCATAAATTTACAGGTAACATGATAGAGAATTCAAATAAAATTGTTGAATGGTGTCAAAATCATTTTTCTATTCGGGACACCAAATACAAAAAATGTAATTTTTGTGAAGTGAAAGGTAATTTATAGTTTGTGGTAAAATTCTAAATTAAAATTTAATTTCGTGTTCATCTATGTTATCATAATTTTTTATCTAAATATGTACAACTTTCATTTCATATTTGTAACAGTTATAGACCGATCTAATTCTTACAATTGTCAAAGGATTATTGGTATTAGAAGTTTACATAAATTGATGAGTACTGGATAACACAAGCCTCTATTGATTCAAGAAAGAGAAAAATCATGTTTATGTGTTGACTGCATTGAGGAAAATTCAATGAGTCATTGTGATAATATTGCAAATGGATATGTTTCATGATGGGATATGAAGGATTTAATCAGAATGCCTCCTTATGAAGAAGACGGCATTGACATAAACATTCATGATCCTATATATTCATATGATTATGAGTATGTTTCTGATTTAGTTGTTACAGGTGCATACACATGTACATGATCTTTTATTTAAATTTAATTTATTGTACTTTTGATTTGAATTTGATATCTAATCTGCATTTGTATCTAGGTGATATTTTTGATGTGGTTGTGAATCTTGATAATGTTGAAAGTGTAGATTATTATCTACTAAGATGCACAGAAGAAAAATACAAATTGCCAGAAGAAAATGTAGATGGTGATGGATAGTCATATCCGACTTGTTCAGGTGTTATTGAAGGAACATATTATCAGCAAGTAAAGATAGACAGAAATAGTGTTCAATTTATTGAATATATGTCTGGTCAAAAATTTATACATTACAATCACTTGTTTATAGCAACAAAGTTTGGCTTCTATGGTTAAGTGTATATATGCGCCTTTTCCATTGATGTCAAAGGGGGAGAGATATTCATGTGAATACTAAGTTGAAAAACAAAGGGGGAGAAAATTTCAATATTGGGGAGAAGTTCAAGTAAGGGAGAGAGATTTTATATGACAAACATTATAGAGAGACTCTAAAAGATATGTTTGGATGTTGTTGGTAGTACTGTTGATTTGATTACTTTATTTGATTCATACCAGACTTAATATTATGAATGTTATCTATATTGTTGTTAGATTTCAAGAAAAATCCTAAATAATCTCATGTTGTGGTTGTTAAAAGAATATTGAGATATTTGAAAAGGATAGTTGACTATGGTATATTATATCCTAAAGATGATGATTTTACATTGAGTGCTTTTATTGATGTTGATTGGGAAGGTAATGTCGATGACAAAAAAAGTACAAGTGGTGGTGCATTTTTCTTGGGAAAGAGATTGGTTTCATGGTGAAGAAAAAATAAAAATTGTACTTCACAATCTATATTTGGATGTCTTTAGATATTGTTATCTACATTATTGCTATATTTCAAGGAGATCCTAAAGAAACTCATGTTGTGGTTGTTAAAAGAATATTCAGATATTTGAAAGGGATAGTTGAAGTTATGGTTTATGGTATCCTAAAGATGATGATTTTACATTGAGTGCCTTTACTGGTGTTGATTTGGAAAGTAATGTGGATGATAGAAAGAGAACAAGTGGTGGTGTATTTTTCTTGTGAAAGAGATTGGTTTCATGGTCAAGCAAAAATAAGAATTATACTTTACAATCTACTACAGAGGAAAAATATGTTGTTGTTGATATTAATTATTTCCAGGTGATATGGATGAAGAAAATGTTGAAGGACATCATAATTGAGTATGATGATCCTATTGCTATCGACTTTGACAATTCAAGTGCAATTAATATATCTAAGAATCCAATGTTAGATTCAAAGACAGCATATATCTATAAAGTTTCACTTTTTGAGAGAGAAGGTTGATGAGAAGGAAGTCGGATTGGAATATGTGCCTACAAAGGAATAGATTTTAGATATTTTCATGAAGCCTTTGCCTAAAGATATGTTTGAGTATCTTAGAATTAAGTTAGGGTTTCTTTCCCCTCCTAATCAAAACTAAGGTGCATTGGTTTGCATTAGTCCAGTGCAATTAATATAGATATTTTATGATTTCAATTGGTTTATGGTGGCTACTACTCAGGGGGAATAGTTATCTTGGTAAGATGTGTTGGATTGAAGGAACACTAAGATGGGGAGTGAATCAATGTTCTATAATTTTTAACTCATTCTAATTAAATTGGTTTTCTCAACCTCTTAATATAAATAACAGAGAATAAGATGCATCAACAATTTAAATAAATAAGCATCACATCAACAATCATAACACAAATATTATTCATGGAAAACCTGTCAGGGAAAAACCAGATTCGGGATGGAACCCACAAAGACAATACTATGCATAAAATAGAGTCTTTCTCAAGTAAAATGCCTTGGGCTACAACTCTAAAGCATATTCACTATCTTACAATTATATCACAATATTTATCACTAATTGTTGAACTGGTATACTAGCATCTAAAAATGTCAGATTATAGTTCCATGGATCCTCATAATCTTATCTGATTCACCATATGCACTGGTATTGTTATGTTGTCCCTTTTCTTCATCAACAAAATATCAGATCTTTTAAACCCTCATCAAAATACAGTTCCTCTGTTCTGGAACTATTTTTTTTAAAAAATCAAACTATCTCTATCCATTTTTCATAAAAACAAAACCCTAACTGATTGATTATATATGTACGCACCGTAAGATTTTACCAAAATGTGTCAGCTTATGAAAAATATTCTGGGAAAATGTATTACATTTTCTTAATCGGCTAAATCCTTCATGAAAACTTATTTCCCTCCCAAAAAACTTAAAATTACACATATAACTATGTTGGCTATCCAATTGAATCATTGAAGTTAGTGTCAAATACCATTAGCAATGTACGTATAAAGATCTAACAACAAGTTTTATTTTACTGTGTTATTTCCTGGAACATTTTCTCAAATCTTTCAAAAACCTGTTAAAACTCATCATCAAAGCTTCAAAAGTGGAATGAAGAATCTCTATACATCATTTAAGCTTCCCTTAGATGTGCACTCAAAAATATTGCATATTTAGTTCACACTAGACCTTTCTCTGTAACTTGTTAGTGACTTTATTCTTCATTTTGCACTTATTTGAATCATTAACTAACTTCCAATATGGACTTCAATCCTATCACGCACATATAAAATGTGTTTGTATACCATGCAGTTTCCATTAATGAAAAAATACATGCACAAACTTCATTCTATGCAATGTCTCTTGTCAACAATCTCCCCCTTTGGTATTGATGGAACCACTTAGTGAAAAATTGGCTAAGTGTCCATATGCTGTAAAACTGCAGAGACTCTTTCCTCATAAATTTTGTATTCACTCTTTTCACTCCCCCTTTGACATCAATATAAAAGGCATCGCCATTAAATTTCCTATCTTCTTACTGTTAATACACCCCCAAGTGGTCTATGACTACAAAAGATGTTATACTCATATACATATACATATATACACTTGGAAAAAAATTTGTAAGACTTACATGAATGAAAATATATTTGCACAAATATTCCTTAGAAGTTGAAGATCATTGTCACAACCTTTCTCGATACTACTTAGAACTGTAATGTGGTCATTGAATAGAAATATTTGGGCTTCTGCCTCCTGTAATTTTATTGATTCTAAAGATACTAAAGTATCTCATGCCTCTTTCACTACATTAAAAAGTGTGTGTAGCTTGGGGTCTATCAAACTCATTAACCCTAGAATACATTTTTTCCTTCTCTTTCTCCAGATTAATTTTCTTATCAAGTAGAGAGATTTCTTGACTTCCACTTTGTGATGGAGAAGCACTCAGAGGATTAAAATTTTGAGCTATCTGCTCCAATCTGAGTTCAATCTCTTTAATTTTATTCTCAATACCTTCAAAAAAAAATTTCATTAATAAACATGAGCTATATATTTCCATGCTCATTTAATGCATTCTACATTTCCTTAATGTGCTTTTCCAATAGGTTGCTTTCATGTACAAAGACTATCTTGAAACTCACACAACCTCTTCTTATTAGTTTCTCTCAACACTTTTAACTCTACAGCTTGTTCACGAGATTTTAATTTTATACCAACTGCCTTTAGTAGACTCCTTAATTGTTATGATGGAGTTACAGTGTCATCCCTTACATATATGGGCATCCAATTTCCAAAGAGTTCACATGCCTCTTCCATGAGTTAGATATATTCAACATGATGCATAAGAATCTCCTCTCTAGATTCATATTTAGTATCCTGAGCTAGCTTTAGTTTCTAAAGTGGGGAAAATGCAGATAGATCTATTGATATTTTAACATCCTCATCATCTATCTCATCTATCTCTTTTGACATGATTTTTTGTACTGCCTTGGAAGTGTCTCTTGTTTTTCCTTTTCTCAATGCACTCTTCACTTCACCCTTGCTCACCTCTTCCTCTTTAGGCTCCTCTGATTGAAGTGGTAGCATCTAATCTAGAGGGTAAACTTCTAATGTCTCTATTCTTACCTCCTATATCTCTACTTGCACTTCTTGTGATGCATTTTCATCCTTTTTTGTTTCCTTTTCTGCCTTAGCTACTATCATTTTATCTTTTTCCTTGGTAACAACTATGGTTGTTCATTAGATGAACATGGATTAGTGACTGAATCAGACATATTTATTTGTTTTGTCATGATATCTTTTTTATTCTCTGTACCTATACCTATCATTTGTTCTACCTCGAGAAGATATTTTACTTTATCATGTATCTCTATGCTTGGCAGATCAATATATGTTGAAGTACCAACCTCTTGAGTTTCAAAAACCACTGCTAGATTTTCCTTTGATATTAGCTTCTTCATTATTCTTTTGGTTTCTTCAGCTACATCATCTAGTTCACCAATTATTAATCTATTCATTCTTCTTTTTCTTCTCAATAATGTCTCAGCTTTCTTGAACATTAATTTTATCTCATCAACTAATATTATTGGACATAATTCAACTAATCTTATTTCTCTTAGTTCCTTGTCATTTTTATTTTTTGAATTGTTCCTTATTTTAATAATATCATTTGAAGATTTTGGAATTTCAAAATCAATTTCAATTATTTCTCTCTTGAACTTGTACATATATTTGATTACTTCTTCCTCAATCTCTCTTTTTCCTTTTTATGTCAATTTTTTTTATAAATTTATGTATTAGCTTCACATCGCCATCAACAGTTATAACTATAACCATGTTATTGATTGGCATACCTAGATCATCAAATTCTTGCTTGGTTTCTCATTTTAAATTGGTATCTACACCATATGATTTTGTTCTAGTAGGATTAGGTGCATATGTTACCAATTTCCTTTTGATCTCCTCCACAACATCATTTGAGCTTGTTCTCTCATCATCATCCTCAATAATGAATTATTCTTATCTTTTCTTCTTCTCTTCATGTTGCCTCTTGGCCTCACTCTTCTTTTCAACACCTTTCTTCTTCTCTTTTGACATCTTCCCTTTCACTTCTTTGGATGGTGAGGGAACTTGTAGTTTACCAGCAGTTGCACTTCTTGTCTATCTACCTCTAACTTGTGTTGGTGAAGAACTTGGCTCGCCAACTTCAATAGTTGCATCTGTTCTAGTAGTTTCTATACCAATATAATTTAGAAAATCCTTTACATGGCTTGTATTTTGTCTGAAAATTGTTGCAATCTCATGTTCCTTCATCTCCTTGTGCACTTGTAACCCCTTTTCATTGTATGTCCCAAATATTGGTTAACTAGGATCTCTTGGCCTTCCAAGAAAATGTTGGGCATATAGATCAAGGATCTTCTCATAAAATTCATATCCAATGGGCATCAACCACTATGTTCTTGGTTCTACAGCCTCCATTAGAAATTCATCAACATTTACCATGAAGCATATGTCTCTTTCATATTTTTCAACAATGGATCTGGGAATCATTTCCCTCTGATGCATAGATTTTTTAAAAATTTTGAACAAACCCAAAATTGAAGATTTCCTCATTTCAGAAATCATGATATACATTATATCCATAATTTAGACTGCTACTGGATTCCTATCAGACCAATTTATATGCGCTATTGCATGAAATTCACTCATGAAATAGAAGAATATGCAAAAGATATGTGTACCATATTTCAATTCTATCTTCTTATCCTTCATGATTCTCTTCATATTCTTAATCAATTGTTGTCTCATGACTTCATAGAAATCAAACTCTTTTTTTCCTTCAATATCTAGTACATAGAGTAAAGGACAACTCCTAATACTTAATTGTCCTAACTGGCATCATAGACCTTATAACCAACAACCATTGCAGAAAATTTTACATTATCATTCCAAATATCATTGATAGTTACACCTCTTTTATCTGCTATTGTACTTGTGTCATCAAATATCATGTCGTTCTTTACACTTTCATTTTAGGTATTTTCCCAGTCGACCATAATCTAGTGACTTGTTTAATCACCTCCTTGGCTATCTTCCTTGGATAATCTGACCACAAAAATTCATCATGAACTCAACTTAGTCTATATGTTATCCATTCCCCCTCTTCAATGTATGAAAAGTTTGCAAATTGTATAAATGTACAATCTTTTAGGGCTTGTTATTCTGGTTTTAATCTTTTGTTTCCATCTATCAGCTTCTTTTCATACAAATCCATGAGCTCATAGGTGCCTAAATCTTCTATCTTACAATGAACATAATCTCTTACATCCTCAATATGTAGCTCACCATAGTGCACATCTAATAAGGCTTCTTTAGGGTCAATTTCTACAGACTTGTAAGGATTTTTCTTGAATTTGGGATGAGGTCTCTTAGTAATGTCAATAATTTGTTGTGCATCCATCCTTTTAGACTAAGATTAGTTCAAATAACAGAGATTTGCACAAACAAAAAACCTCTTTTGTCAAACTAGGGTTTATACGCAAATGGTTGTCAAATTTTCTGTCTTGCCTTCAAATTCTCGCTAAATTGCCTTCAAATCACCTTTTCTATTGTTTACTTGGTTGCATTGTGTTAAATGAAGATTAATTTTTCCCTTTTGTATCATATTTTCCTAATTTGACGATGTAATAAATGTGTAGTACCCTTAATTTCATCCTTTAGATCTAGTTCACTATTTATTCCACAAAATTTAGTTGTGTTCCTTCAAACCTTGTTGAAATCCTTTGGTGAAGCTTGAAAAAACATTGTATTGGCATCTTCTATCATTTATATTCTTGAGAAGATCAAGCACCAACAAATTTAGGGGGGTTTTAATTGATTTAACTATTATACTCCCCCTAGGCCAAAGGCCTATCTTTAATTCCCTATGGAATTGGTGTTCTCAAATCCTATTGCAGACCCCTAGATGGTTCATTTTGAATCTTCTTTACCCATATGTTTTCCATTTGCTTCTGCACCTCCTCAGCATTCATCTTAGCTTTTCCTTTATGATTTTTTCTGTGCAACTAGCTGCCCTTTCTTGTCCTTGTTCTTTGAACCCTTGTTGTTCACAACCTTGCTTCTATAGTACCTAGCTAAATGTCCAAAAAAATTTGATCTATTGAAAGCAATATACCTCAGACCATTTGATTTGTTTATCTGACCCCTCTTTCTTGTGCAATATTGGGAAATATTTCCAAATCGGTTACATGCATAACACTTGACATTGCCTAGGTTGAAAGAATTGTTCTTCAAAACACTCCTACATTATTTTTCCTTATAACCATATTTATTGCACTTGAAGTACTTACCAACAAAAGATACATTTTTTTGATTCGTCCTATTTCTACAGTGCGTGGCTTTATATCCAAATCTATGACAAATAAAACACTTAGGTCTTCAATATTTTGTGCATTGGGATGTGTTGCTAATGGATTCTTGTTCATCTTCTTCTTAGATTTGTATTTCTTCTGATTAGATTTAGAAGAATTTCCTTCTTCAAAATCCAAAACCTCTCTTGTCATTAGGACTTCTTTGAATTTCAAGCAGTGAATCCAACTTAGCTGAGCTTATCATGAATTTCTCCTGATATTCATTTTATATTTCAAGTTCACTCCTTAATTCTTCTTCAAGATCCTTTACATCCTATAAATCAGCAGTAATTTCATTGTGTTCTTCAATTCTCACCTTCAACAATTTATGTAGCATTTCTTCATTCTTTTTCTTGTTCTCTATCTCCTTGGTCATCTGCATGGTCATTGTCTCCATCTCATTCCTTATTATTTCATTTGCTCCTTTGATTTTTTCACATTTTTTAGCCTTCTCTTTTAGGTCTTGGCTTTGTTGTTCATCATTTGAGCTATCATTCTCCTTTCACTATAATTGCCCAGAGATTTATTTTCTATTCCTCTTTTGCTTCTTTCAATTGGACTGTCAACTTTGCAATGAATTCTTTAGCATCTCATCATCCCATGCAACTAGGAGTTGTTCTTCCAGACCTGTATCTATTTTTCCTTTAAGGATCACCCTCAAGTTGTTAAGATTCCTTCAAGGGACCTAATCTCTAATATAAATTGTTGGATTGAAGGAATACTGAGAGGAGGGGTGAATCAGTGTTCTATAATTTTTAACTCAATCTAATTAAACTGATTCTCCCAACCTCTTAATACAAATAATAGAGAATAAGATGCATCAACAATTTTTAAAAATAAGCATCACATCAAAAATCATAACACATATTTATCGTTGAAATCCTGCTAGGGAAAACCACGGTGGGGATGGAACCCATGTAGACAATACTATGCATAAAATAGTGTCTTACAATATGGAGATTGCATGTGCAATCAGGCTCACTTCCTAGAGCTTACTACTCAATTTAATTCCTTGGGCTACAACCATAAGGAAGACTCGTTGTCTTAAAATTTTATCACAATATTGATCACTGATTGTTGAGCTGATATATTAACATCTAACAATATAATATGACAGCTCCATGGATTCTCATAATGTGATCTGATTCACCATACGCACTGTTACTATTTTGTTGTCCCTTTTCTTCATCAATAAAATATGAAATCTTTTAAAACCACACAAAAATCCAGTTCCTTAGTGCTAGAACTATGCTTTTTCAATCATCAAACAATATCTATCCCTTTTCCATAAAAAAAACCCTAACTGATTGATTATATATGTATGCACCATAAGATTTTATCAAAATATGTCAGCTTATAAAAAATATTTTGGAAAAATGTAACACGTTTTATTAGTCAGCTAAATCCTTCATGAAAACTTATTTCCCTCTAACAAACTTCAAATTACATAGCTAACTATGTCGACTATCCAATTTAAGCATTGAAGTTAGTGTCAAATACCATTATTGATGTCTGTATAAAGATCTAACAACCTTTTTCTTTTACTGTGTTATTTCCTAGAACATCTTCTCATATCTTTCAAAAACCTATCAAAACTCATCACCCAACCTTGAAAATTGGCATGAATCATCTATTCACATCCTTTAAGCTTCCCTTAGATGCACACTCATAAATATTGTATATGTAGTTCATATGGGACCTTTCTGTGTAACGTGTCAGTGACTATGTTCTTCATCCGGCATTTATTTGAATCTTTAACTGACTTTCGGTATGGACTTCAATCTTGTCGCACACATGTACAATGTTTCTTTATACCAGGTATTTTTCATTAATGATAATATACATGCACAAAATTCATTCTATGCGGTGTATCTTTCCAGTAATATGTTTGTTCAGATTTGTAAATTTTTGGCTTCTATTTTTAAGTGCATATATGTGCCTTTTCCAGTGATGTCAAAGGGGGAGAGATAGTCATGTGAAAAAAAAAAAGTTGAAAAATAAAGGGGGAGAAAGTTTCAGTATTGGGGAGAGATTTAGCTAAGGGAAAGAGATTTTGTATGAGAGACATTGCAAAGAGACTCTGAAATATATGTTTTGATACGGTTGGTAGTACTCTTGATTTGATTTCTTTGTTCATTGATTATTTTTCAGATCATATGTTTCCATCAATGCCAAAGGGGGAGATTTTTGGAATATTATGTATATATGTGTTGACATTGGTGTTTTGTCATTGATGTCAACATAGTTCTACTATTTGAGACAGTGTTTCTATGACATGTTCATTGAGATGTTTAGTCTAGTGTAGCTATTGTATTGAAGATCAAAATCTGTGGATGGTATAGTTGCATTGAGGTATTTTTTTAGTTGATGCATGTCAACAAGAACGGAGGTTCACATGATGATTTGAATGAGTTATTTGTTTATGTAGTGAGACTAGTATTTTTGCATGTTCAATGAAGACAGTGTGAAAGTATTTGGTTTGGTATAGTTCGACGTTGTAATATCTTGCTATGTGGCCCTATGTGGCATGTTTGGGACATTGATGTGTATCCTCAATTCAATTTTTTTGTGATTTGGAGGCCTGCATGCAAGTTTTCTTGATTGAAAGTCATTAATGTTATGTTCTTGAAGTTTGGTTCAAAGATGTTGATGATTTAAATTATTTGATTTGATGTGGATGCTCCTGATGTTATTCATGATGCTTATCAATATTTCTAGATCATGATCCTATTGTGTTGTTAGATCATATTGATTGGTCTGATCGCATTTGGTGACTTTTTATTGGTGAGATCATGTTCTTCGTGTTCTTAGCCAACTTTGTGGTGTAGCATGTTTTAGATGTTCAAGGCGTGATTACTAGATGCTTAGCATTTTTGGATATGGACTTAATGGTCTAAACTATGTCTCATCCAACATGGATTGGTTTGCATTAAATATTATATTGCATACCTGACTATAATTTATGTAATCAGATGGTGAGAATTTAGCCAACCTTGTTTATTTCTTCAAGGTTGGCAAATTGTATAAATGCAATGATCTTGTGATCATGTGTGAGAGTGGATGTGAGTGAAAGTGTGAGAGAGGTATGAGTAGAATCTACAATTGAGGGCATAGATCTGGTGTGGAAAATAAAGTTGTATATGTACTTCAAATGGAATTGATTCAGGCATGTTGAAGATGTTATTATCTAGTTCATGATATGTGGATTATAGCCCATAAGATTTTGTCAGGCAACGAGTCTTCCATAGGGTTGTATCCCTTCTTGTAATTGAGTAGTGAGTCTAGGGAGTGTGCCTGAATGCATGTGCATTCCCATTGTAATACCTTTAACAGTGTATAGTTCTTTTAACAAAGTACAACATCTTGTGAGCTCATCCCCATCATGGTTTTTCCCTTAAACAGATTTTCTACACAAAAATATTGGTGTTATGTGTTCTTGATGTGTTGTGGATCTATGCTTTATAATTCATTAATCGGATCCAAAGTTTAAGGTTAAAATTTTGTTAAAGTTTAAATTGTTGGACACAATTGATTCACCTCTCCCCCCTGCTCAGTTGTGTGCTACCTTATTTATATCATCTCAATCTCAATTGTTTATTCACATTTGATGAAATACACCATCTCTTCATGTTGATTCTCTTTGCATTGTGAAGTGTCTTTGGTTTGCAAGTTTTATTCGTAGGTGCTCCTACAAGATTTACTAATAACCCCAGCTAGTTTCTGCATTCATTTCTTCTCTATATCGTCCTATATATTTCTGCAACATAAGGATAATGGAGGTGAGATCATGAATGTCTAGATCACAAGTTTACTAAAGTAATAAGGTTGAGTATTGAACACAAGTGATTAAGATAACAATAAGTCAATATCAAGGTCGAGAAAAATGTCTAGACACAGGGGAACAATAACTTAACAAGTGTCACATGGGATGCCTTTGTAGATTCTAAGAAAATTGAAAGCCTAACTTCTTCTAAGTTAGTGCAAATTATTCAATATTGCACAAGAAGACTCATCCAACAACATATGAGACATGTGGCCATGAAGATATAAAAACTCTTCAGTAAGCATCCCAATTAGTTTTGGTAATCATTATTTCTCCATATCATTGTATGTAGTTCTACAACATAAGGATATTGGAGTTGAGATCATTCATGTCTAGATTTTAATTTCTCCAAACTAGCATGGTTGGGCTAAAGTGTAAGAATGTATGTGGACACATGTAAAGTATAATCATCTATATAAATAAGTGTCAATTAAAAGAAATACTAGATCAAAAAATTAAGTTCATCTTTACCAAAAAAAAAAACTTAGATATTAGATTTCCACAATCCATATTGTTGACAATTGTTGTTTCTAGACTAAATTGTGTGTGAGGTTTTCCATCAACGTTTTTGGTCACACTCTATGATTCATCATCAAGATGTTAGATAGTTAAGAAACAAGAAAAACTCACACATAATTGAATCTAGAAACAACAATCAACATATTATTTGTTAATATGTAATTGCATTAAATCGTTCAATCAAAACAAATGAAACGAAATAATAATTTTCCTAACATATAATTAATTTTTTTGTCAAACAATGGAATTGGGTAGTCCCCTATAAACTATAATGTGATAGTAAAATTTTTAATGTGACTTATGATACTGACCTGACATGCTTTTTGGTACCACATAGGTTAGGGGAGATTGTGCCTTGTGCGTACTATAGGAAGATCTCACCAAATGAGTGCCCAAACCTTTAGCATATAATTAAATTCATAATAGTTGTTCAAAGATAGTTTTCCCTACCTCTTATTTATTTATTTTTTTTGTTAAACATTTACTAATAGAAATATATTGGGAAAAATGGTCCCCTCCCCCAAACAAATATTGTTGACTAAAAGTGAGGGATACAAACAAATTGTATTAAACTACAATAGAATATCATTGGTAACTCCTAGTACAAGAGATCTCTTCCCCATCAATGAGACGACATTGGATTAATTTAGTACAACTTGACAACTTGTCCTTAATCCTCATCCAACTTCACACTTGCCACGAGCTTGACAATGCAATGAAACTTCCCTTGAACAAGACTTCAAAGCAAGCACGTGCAAATCGTTTCACACACAACCCAGCTTTACTACGCGGACAAGTTCATTACCTCTTATGCAAAGCTGGGAATAAGAGAAGTTTCGTGCTTTCCTGCCTGTCATCAATCATATTATAACGATACTCTGGTGCTCATATTTTCATGTCTATCTCATCACCCGTATTATACGTAGACTCATAATATGTTTTGCATGAAGTGGGACCCTCTCATCCATGCAAGGAAAGTGTGATCGTCCCGCAAAACCTGCAGCATTGACCATTTTTATTATCAAGTATAGAGTGTACGCCTTTCTGTCTCATTCTGCCTGCATTAAGAATTAAGAATCTCTCTTCATTGACACAGACTTCTGACTGCATTTGCTGTTACCTCTGTGACCACACTTTTATCTTTTAACTAGAACAGGGAATATATTAATCAACCCTAATGTGCTTAGTTACCCACATTTGGTAATGGCATTTCATGTGCTTTTCTTTTCTCTCAGATGTGATAAGGAAATGTAAGCCCCATAACTGAATGTAGTTACTCAAATGGCAGAAGATATCAGAAACAAAACTGTAAATTAAATTATCACGTATTAACATTGTCTAATCTAAGTAGTAATATTGTCTAATCTAAGGTTTAAATCTTTTATAATTTTGTTCTGATTTTTGGGTAGTAGTCATACACTTTGTAGGATCTGTTATGTGTGCAAGGATCAAAAAGTGGTCATTTCAAAATGTCGCCCCATACTTACTCAAAGATGCCCTAATAATGAATGACGCACTATAACCACCTCAAAAATTGCCAATATTTATAGACAAAGTCATTCAAAAATGTTCCAATAGTCATTCAAAAATATCCTATTGGAGATGGCTATTGGTACATAAAATATTGTATTAGAGGACTAGTAGTTATCATTTTCTTAATTTATTTTAAGTTAGCAATTTGGAGGCCAGGTGTACATGGAGTGTACAGCTATTGAAATATGGACTATAACTGATGCTCTTGTCGTATTGATTCAAAAGATTACAAGAATATCTTGATTAAATGATTAAAATCAGATTAACTAATAGTGAACCAATTACAACTGTCATTAGAAATTTATCATATGAAACTTCCTATATTACTTGCATATGAAACTTCCTATATTGGTTGCATTAATAATAGAAATAAAGCAAACACCAGAAAGACAGAGCAAATAGAAAAAATTACTAACTATTCCAACAAAATCAACTATTTGGTCACCGAAGTCTTTGCAAACCGGTGGGATACGCGTTGAACAGATATGACTAATCGCTATTGTCCATTTCTGAAACGGTAACGAAGCAAAAATGTATACGCGGTTAGAGCTAAAACAAGAAAGTGGTTTTTTAATTTTTGAAGAGTGGTGAGTTTGTGATTTAAACTTTTAGCAGTTGGAAAATTGTAATTTAAATATTCGTTGAAATGAAATTGACAGGAATTTCAATGTTTTTATAAAATGTATAAGGGCAAGTGGGTAAGTCTCTAGTTGTAAAACAGGGTTTAAATACAGGTTATTTATCTGAAATGGCACGTGTTAAGGATATGTAATTGTAATTAAAGTCAGAAAAACAAATATAGGTGTTAAAGTGCTTTTTATATTATTTGTAAAGTTGAATAGTGAGATAATGAGTTTGTTATTCAAGTTTATATTTTCTCGAGTGTTGAGATGTAATATTTAAAGATGTGTCAAGTGAATTTGGGAGAATGAGTGTCCTTCAAACCTTTGATATAAGTCAAATCAGGTGATCTAGACTCTGCCTCACATGAATTTGGTGAGTTCAAACTTCCATTCTAATTAATTTGAGCAAAGTGATACATATTATATCTTGAATGAATTTCACACAATGTATATGAGTTCAATCTTGTTTCTAATTTGAAGGACATGATCTAAATTATTCTTTTAGAGCAAATTTGGTGAAACTACAAAATTCTTAACCCTTAGCTCATAGTCAAAGGTCGTATTTTGTTGAGTGTAAATGTATAACAATTTTAGGGATGAGATTAAGATTGTGTTAGTTAAATTCAAGAGAAAAATGTCTCTCAAATTGTGGTTTTAAGTCAAATGAAATGATCTAAATTGTGCCCCATGTGCATTTGATTAAATGAATACCCTTCAAACCTTGGCTCTGAGTTGAAAGAGACAATACATATTATATTCTAGAAAAAATCCATGTAATAGATATTCCTTAAACCTTAGTTATACATTGACTTGGACAATGTGATCCAAATAGTTTTTGAGTTCAATTCGTGAAATGGAAAACTCTCATCATACCTTGGCTCTAAACAAAGGAAATGGGTAAATTTGGATAATTGGATACCTTTAAGACATTGTTGTTAAGCTTAAAAAGGCGACTAAAGTTGGTGGAATGGATACATCTTTGATCTCATCTTTAACTTAAAGGATGTGAGTGACTTTGTTTGAATATATGCCCTATAGACCTTGTTGCTAATTAGAAGAGCTAATAACTCATGCATGGAAAGTTAAATATTATTTGTGTCAATTGTGAATTGGTCGACTGGTGAAGTTCAATGGTTCTCATTGAGCCCACCAGGGTTCAAATCTTGTGAAGACATCTGATAAGGGATGAGGCCGGGATCGTGCCCTGGGCGAATTTGGCAGAATGGATGTCCCTCATCAAATTATATATTATCACAAGTTCCTTATATATCACCATATAAATAATGTCCAAGGGGTTTATCTTTATTGGGTAAAATGTTGAGTTCTCATTGTGGAGGCCCAAGTTCAATAAGTCCTCATAAGGATATATAGAAGTAGAATTTAAAATTAGAACTCTTGGTCTTTTATAGGTGATCTCTAAAGTGTTTGCTCGTAAGAAGCCTGTATTCGTATGATGTTAATGCTCATATGGACAAGAGATTTGCTTTCGATACTCAATTCAATTTAAATATATAAATAATATTTTTAAAAAAATTGACTTAAATCTAAAGGTAGAATTCTAAGTTGCGACTCTTAGTCTTCCATATGAAATGACTTTTGAATAAAAGTGAATTTCTAGGTAGTGACTCTTGATCTTCTATAAATGATTTGTAGAATATTTTCATGTAAGAAACATATATTAGTTTAATATTAATATTCATATAAACAAAATATTTATAATAGATATTCAATTCAATAAATAAATAAATAAACTTCCTTTTCACATTAAACATACCAAGAACTAATCCTTTCACTTAACAAATATGGAATGAAAAAGAAAGACAATTATTAGACCCCACACAACTATAAGACCAGTATCCCTTAGCTCATACACATTATAAAAATGTATCAAAGTCCTCCAATAAAGAAAAGTCATAGGTGGGTCCTTCAAAGAAAGGACTGAGCAATACAAAATATTACAAAATATTGAGTGCATCATCAACCGATCAATTCCTATTATTCATCCACGAGCCTTGTCAGAGGCTGTCGCTCATTCCATCCTTGCCTTCTCTTCACACATTTTCTCCATTGCCCTTTCACAATGACATCAACGATTCCATTCCCTGCATGCTTTACCCCTCTGTGAATCAAACAGACATAATAATAAAAAACAAAAATCTTCATTACCCACAGGAGAATGAAAAATGTTTATAAGCATGCTAGAATATCACCCATTGTGTAAGATCTAAGAACAACAAAGGCCATGGAGCCAAGTACCCGGAACACAATGCTGCCCACGAGCCATTCTTCTCACGTAATCTCCAAATTCAACGCTGCCCCGTGTGGAGCTCCCCCAACCATCAAAAACCCTAAAATGGTCTCCCCAACCATAAGAATTGTGCACATTTTCCCACCAAAAATCATCAAAACTGATCCTGCCAATTTTCGTGCCCTTGTCCAGAAGCTCACCGGAAGACATTCACCCAAAAATCCCAAGAAGAAGAAGAAGAAGCAGCTGAGAAATCCTCTAATGAACCCCCCTACCACTGAAGATCACATTTTTTGTTCAAAGCAGACAGAATGTCAATTCTACCAGAACCCAGTTGCAGAAATCAAGACAGAATCTTTTGGGGGAGATGGCATAAATTTGTGTGATAATTTTGCAGGGTTTTTTGGTGGGTTTGCAGAGCTCGATATATTTGGTTCAGTACTCCCAGAAATTCCCACAATTGCCCCTCAGTTGACTGATCATCGTAGTGGCATTTTCATGCCTTTGGAAAGTGGTGGATTTAGTCATTTTTCATAGTGGTGGATTTAGTCATTTTTCTTAGCTCTTGATGACTTTTCTTCTACATGCTTAGCAGAATTTTCGCAGATTCCTTTCCAGAAGTAAGTGCCGCTCATATGAAGTTGTTGTATAGTTTTTGCTGTGTATATATTTCTTTTATCGATGTTTAGGATTTCTAAATTTCTTCCTAGTTATTAGAAAATCAGTCCTCTTTTAGAGGAAGCTGGCATTGCCGAGCTGAGATATTGGACTCCATTTTGTATTATCACAGCTTTATGTAATTTATTGCCATTGTCGTAGCACATAATTTTCTATTTTTTTTCCTGTATGTATTACAATGTTTTTTCTCTTTTTAGTCTATCTGAGTCTGTAATTAATCATCCTTATGTTCCTTAACATGTTTTTGATGGATCAAGGAAATCAGGAACAGTAACTTTCAGCACTATCGATTGAAAAAATCTAATATCATTAAATGTTTATTTATGTAAAGAAAGAATTATTAAGCAAGCTGGTTATCCAAAGCTTTCTGAATGGGTATGGCATGGATGTGGGGATTAGTTGGGACAACAATTTTTATTTTTTTTCAATTTTGGAAAGAGGACTCTTATATAACATTAGAGAAAATTAAAATATGTAGAGAAAATTAAAATATGTAGAGAAATTCAAAATATTCATATGAAGGCAAAGCATACATTTATACATAATAAAACCTTAAAATATAAGAATTAACATAATTCATATGCCAAATTAATGTAAATATAAGAGTCAATGTCAAATTTACTCTAAAAACCAAAATCAAAATCAAAGTCTCCTAGACGTCCCCTGTTCTTAAAAGTATAACTGCTGAGTTCCTTTATGGGAATACTCATTAAGTAAAAAACTGATGGAAAAATATATATAAATGATTATATTCCCACATAGACTTTCATTGTCCAAAAAATATTTGGAATACAAAATTGCTTTTATCTAGTAATTGCTGTTGGTGATTGGGTAAAACAAAGCCTCTTTTCCAACCAAATCCTGTCAATTAAAACATAAACTAGACAATATTTCGAAAAAATAATTGGTTTGGAATATATTTTACAATTTTGTAAAGTTATTTTGGTGTAGTTAATATCTTTTTTTCTGGTTTTCCCTTTTTGCTTAATTAGAACTTTAGGAATTTGTATTCATAACGCTCCACCATTCTCATATCTATAAATCAAACATTTATTTTCCAAAAATTCAGGTTTTTAAAAATATTGTATAATTGTAAAAATGAACAATGCTTTTGCTATATAATTTTCTTGTTAATTCTAGTTGGTCTTTTAAATGTTGATTATTTCGGTATTAGAATGCCTTTACATTATTACTCTTTTTTTTTGTTTTCAAATTGATATTGCTGGAATTCATGTTAAAAAAGAAAGTGGATTATTATTTGTTTATTTCTGATTAAACATAATGTTAACTATAAAAAATTTAATTACATAGTGTATGAATGATTTCTGATTGACTTATGAATTAAAAAGTTTCAGGTTGAGAGAAGAGAGAGTTTTTGAAGATAATAAAGAAAGCTGTATGATTCTTCATTTTTGTTATTCATGTAGATGGCATTTGTATGACATTATGTAAAAGAAAAAAAACTTTTCTTAAGTTTTGTCCTAGACTAATCTAATGAAATGTAGATAAAGAAATAGAATTATCTTAGATAAATTAAAAATTGAATGATTAGATTAATTGAATACAATAGAAAAAAAGACATGTACTTGAAACAAAACTGTAACCATAAATATAATCTATACATGAGAAAAAATTTATAAAATTTTATTCTCACTTTCTTGATGCACGTTTGTGTCTTCTACATTCCCTTACAATTATAGCTTGATAGTAATTATTAATACATTGGTAGGGGGTATATTCTCCTACTCCAACCCTTACAAACATGTGTATAAAATCATATGCTCCTACGAAACCTCATTCATATCTAGAATCCTTTCATTGCAACTTTAACTTTGAAATCGTGAATTTTTGAAAAGAGTGATGAATGATATGCAACTTTAACTTTGAAAATATAAGATTTAGAAATAAGTGCATTAACTACCTTTAAATACAAGAACATAACAGTTATTTTCATATTTTTTTATTAAGTTAGACTTTGGAGAGAATTAGTTAAATTTTAAATTTTGGAAGAACAAGTTTGTGATCATAAAAAAAATTTGGTGACATGAAAGGGGCCAAATTAAAGTGGATAAAAAATTGCTTCAAATTAAGGTTTTGTATAGGTGAAATCAATAATAATTTAGTGGAAATGTATATAAATATGTAAATATATGGATGGGATTAAGTGGTATCATGTGGGAATATGTGTAATTGATTAATATAAAATAGTACAAACAACTCAAATTTGCAAATAATTATGTCATTTATCAATATGTGTATAAAGAAAGGAATTTTAGTCAAAATGGGCCTAAAAACTAAATGAGAAATGGTGTGGGTATAGATCTTTTACCATTACATTTTTCTAGCACAATGAGGTATATGTGAATCCTAAATTAAACATGCATCTCAAAGTATACATATCACTCACAAGCATGAATATAAAGAAAAGTTTAGATATCAAGAGATGTTATGAGGGGATTGCTAAAAAGTATAGACCCTAAAAGATGTTACTATGGAGGGTTGTCTTCTATATAGTACTCTCTATTGGAACAAATAATTACTCTCTATTAAGACATACACCTATTTATATTATATATATGAGGAATAATTGACCTTATAAGACATAAATGTGATGACATTAATTTTGCCATTAGTACACTTAGTGAAAAACATTGATAGAGATCATCGGTACAAGCATTACCGAAGGACTACAAGCATTACCGGTGAACAGCAAGCATACCCGACAGAACACAAAGGTCACGAGAAAATGCTAAGTATGGAATTGACCGACGAACACTGACAAGTGTTGCACCGACGAAGTGAACAGGACATCACTAACGGGTCAATAACATAACATTGAGATCATCACCGACGACACAGTTTTGAGAACAAAATCGATGGAACAGAAAAGGCATACCCGACCACCAGCTCAAGAAAGGAACACTGACGACAAAGAAAACCGACAGTTAGTTAGAGAACCCGCAAATAGTGGATCTGAGTTTTACACGTCAGATAAAGCAATGTAATTCTATTTATAGAGTTTTAATTTATTTTAAATCATAACTTGAGGGTCAAGCAAGCTTTATGTAAATATTTTAAAGCATCCTAACGGATCTAAAACATTTCTAACTAAAGATCAAGGTCAAGTTATAAACCTTGGATCTAGAGTTAACTTGCGAAGCATGAATCGAGAATTGAGCCAAAATCTAGTATAAATAGATGTTCAAATCAATTATCAGTTATGAATTCATTGTTATTGATAGCCATGATGAGCATCTAAGGATCAAAAGGTAGAATTCATGCAAAGTTCATAAACAGATCATATCAGTTGTCAAGAACACACAGAGGCTACCAATGAGCAAACAAAGGTATTATTCAATCATGGAAAGATGATTACTCATACATAGGAAGCTTTATTGGATTTGTTATCAGAAATTAGAGATTGCATACATCATCAGATCAAAGACTTATGTATTTGCATTCTAAAAAGTGCATCACATCAAAAATCCTTTTGTAGAAGGTGGAATTAACCATTTTTAACAAATCTCTTAATAGAGTGCACACTTAACAGTGTTGCTAAAGCTTCAAACGAAGTAGATCTTAACAGGTCTCCACTGTAATACTCCTAATAGGGTAGGTCATCAAAAGTGACCAATTGTAAGCCTTAACCGACCCCTTCTTATCTGCAGATAGTGAAGTCTTGTGGGTAACAATCCCCACTGCAGTTTTTACTTCCTAACAGGAGTTTTCTGCGATATCATATCTTGTGTCATGTGTTATCTATTTTCATGAATGTTTCTTTTATGGTTACATATTAAAGAACTTATGATATGATGGCATATGCATAAAGAAAGATGAACAATTAGATAAGATAATTTACAAACCGATGATTAAGGGTTAATGGGCTAACCAAGAAAAGTTTTAGAGGTACTGATTCACCCCTCCCCTCTCAGTACATCATTCCAATATAATTCCAACAATTGGTATCAGAGCTAAGTCTCTTTCTTGAAAAGATTAAAGACTTAAGAGAAAAGATCGGAGCAATGGAAAAGTACAGACTAGACAAGACTATTGAGAATGAGCAATTGCAGATGTAGATTAACTATGACCAGTATAAAGAGGCGAGAATCAACTTAAGAAAACTTCTTGATGAAAGAAATATTATGGCAACCAGGCTGAAGGAGAAAGACTACAAAGAATTGGAAATACAAGATTACTTTGATACAGCAGACTCTTCAACGAGCAAAGCTTCAGACACATCAATACAAGAAATTACAAGTCTACAAGAGGTCAATCTACATCTGACAGATCAAATCAAGATGCTGCAAATCGGTCAAGAAACTCAAATGGTAAAAATGATTGATGTCATGAATGATGCAACAAAGGCTGAAAATGAAAGAACACTAGCCATTGATGATAGGAGGAAAATTACAAAGAAACTACAAGAGAAAGAATCAGAGATTCAAAGACTTACTGAGAATCACCATGAGGTTACCAACCAGATTATTCTTATGAGTCAAGAGGCAAACAGATTAAATACAGAACTCATTGAAAGAATACAGATCATTGGTGAGCTAAGAGAAGAGAATGAAAAATTGAAGCATGAAATCAAAGTCCAGAATCAACACAACGAATTGATCAAAAGGCTAAAGATAGCAACAAAAGGATGGATGATTTTCTTGATGGACAGAGAAGAGTCAACAACTACACATGATTATGGTACAACAAGAATGGTGAATCTTCTAATCAACCAGATCAGAGGAATGCCTTCACAACCCCAAGATCCAAGAAGCTGTCATGCAATCACTATGGAAAACCAGGCCACACCTCAAACATTTGCAGAAGCAAAATGAAAGGTATTTCTCAAACTCAATCTACTTTCATTGGTAATTGTTATAAATGTTAAAAGAAAGAACGCAAGGCACATGAGTGCAGATCCAAAGTGACAAATCCAAAGAGAAAAACCTATATGGAAAAGTATTGTCCTACCTGCAAGATGAATGGGCATACACATAAGGAATGCTACAAAAAAAATAGCAAGGCATGGACACCAAAGGAAACTGATAAAAGCTACAAACCAACAAGAGTAGGTAACTCATATGTTTGGGACTATAACACATGGGTAAACTGCACAGCATGTGGAAGGTATGGTCATAGTGCTGCCAACTGTATGAGAAAGTGGACCAGAAGGTCAAGAGGTTGGACCAATATAGGTATGGCATGTTTACATTGTCATAAGGTTGGACATGTGATAAAATATTGCAAAGAATGACTGACAGACACAAGTACACATCCCAATGGAAATACCATTGATGACATCAAGAGAATGAGAAACAAGATGTGGGTAAAAGCCACAAACACTGAAGGTGCTGGAACAAGCAATGCAAATGGTGACACCTCATCTAATGGATCCGGTGACATCACTACATCAAACTAAATTGCACAAGTATGGAACTGCATTATGAAAAGTTACATTATACATCGGTTCCATCACACATAGTTCATATTGTAATATTAGCATGAATAAAGATGCAATATATTGTTATTTGCTAACTGTTGAAAAGAAACCATCGGTTATTGGGCACACTTTGCATCGGTGAACACACATAAAAAAGTTAGCACTACTTACTGGAATGTATCGATCGTTACACAAGCTAAGTGTGAATTGACGGATATTGGTGAACGTTGAATCAACAAAAGTTGTCTTCGCAACCTCACCGACAATCATCGGTGAAGTCTCCAAAACTGCTAGCAACCCCGACGCTTTGCACAGACACCGAAGATGTTATGAATGTCTCTACCAAAAAAATTAGTCTTCATATACCGACGAGTTGGTAAGCATTAATGACAACTTAGGGCGCAAAAAGGTTATAAAATCCCGACGGGTAAACTCATTTTCACACCCACAATTTTTTAGCAGAGTAGAGCAGACCAGAGTGATTTAAGAGAAATTTGGAAAGCGACCCAACAAAAATCAATTTGACACAAAGCATTCACATTCACAGGCAATCACAGAGAATCCGTAAGTAATAACACTCACCGACTGCACTGTTTTATTTGTGAAAAGCCCTAAGTTTCTGTAAACAAGATGGCATCGACTTCTAGGGTTGAGAAAATTAAGGAAGATAAGAAGAAATCCTTCAAGCTTGTCAGCAGAGGCTCGTGTGCTGAACCTAAATACAAGCTACACCCTGAAATAGCTTCACAACCTGACGATTCCAGAGCATTCTCCAGAATCCCACCTAGGGTTTTATTGGTGGAAGACGTAAGGTCCTATATTCACTGGAAGATCTCAAAAATAGGAGATCTAGACCTAGATAATGCCTATAGGGCACTATGTGATGATGTTGGCAAGCTCAAGGAAGAGCACAAACATTTGGAAGTAAAGGGACTCACAAATGCACTGCATTTTCCCAAGGTCTTCAAAATAGAATGGATAAAGATTGTTCTTAGCAAAGTTCATAACAAGACTGTATGGTTAAATAAGCCAAAGCCAATAACAAAGGATGTTATTCATGCCGTCACAGGTTATCCTACAACCAATAAAACACAAGCTCACAAGCACCCATCTCTGGTAGAAGTGGAAAAATTGACTGGTGCTAAATCAGATAAAAGAGCACTAAAGGTCAACACCATTACTGACGTAGAGCTGAAGTTTGGAGCATGTGTTGTTGGATATAAGATCTTCCAAGCAAGCCGAATGAATAGCATATCTAATACTGCTATGAGCACAGCATACAAGATTATCAAATAGGGGAAGAAGATGGATCTTGCAGAGTTACATCAATTAGAGGAGAACATGTGCACAATCAGATCTTTGAGGACAAACACTTATAAGTTTGGTTCCCTCACAATGTGCATATTCTTTTACTTTGAAGAATACTTTCCTTCCATTGGAAAAGTTGTATGGGACACAAGCAGACCCATAACCATTCAGATAGGTGAATTCATAGAATCACTAGGAACATATTTTGATAATGTTATGCATGAGTATTTCAAAACCATTAAGGAAATGTTGCAAGCCAAAACAAGAATTCCTGAAAATCTGATAGAGGAACACCGAGAAGGCATATGTTTCATGGTAGATACTGATTTCACATACATCCAAGCAGTAGTACCAATGAAATCATGGCTTTCAAAATTAGAATATGAAATCAAAGCAGGATTACCCAATGAGTGCATTAAGGCACTATTAAATGAACCAGTAGACAACAAGCAACTAAGATTTGGTACCTATGAAGAGGCCAAATAGAAGATTAAAACAAATCTTGTTTTCAAGAAGGCTGTAAAAAAGTCAAAAAGAATGGTGAAGAATTTGAAAAAGAACTTGAATATATCTTCTGAAGGAGAAGAAGAAAGAGAAGGTGAAGAGGAACAAGAGGGTAAGGAGGAAGTCACTAAGGACCAGCTTCCCATTTGTGATACACCAGAGAAAAATGAATTAGAGGAGGAGAAGTCTGATTCACCACCTCCTCCTCCACCTAAGAAGTCAAGAACAAGGAGTCAAACAACAAAGAATGCAACTCCTTCTCCCATGGTAAAAGGAAAGGTGTATAAAAGGAAACCTAACACACCAAAGGCAAAACAACCAATTAGGGCACCTGCCAAAAGGAGGAAATTTGTTCAGACAAATGAGGATTTAGAGGACTCAGCTATGGATGAACCTGACACTACAAAACAAGCAAAGGAAATAGCAAAGGTTACATCACCCACTAAAGATATTGATGAAATATGTAAGTATATTTCTGAAGCAGCATCTCTTGGACATCCTATGATTAGGAAATGGTTAAGATGGGATTCTGTAGAACAGAATAAGATTGAAGATGCACTTATAGCTAAGATGTGCAGACACTATTATATCCCACTATAATTCACTACACGTGATGTACCACAAGAACTATTAATTAGAATATCTTGTAGATTCACTTTTGCACTTCATGAGGAGAAGAGGATAAGAGAAAGAGTACTTATTTCTCTTATGCCTCCTGAATCAAAAAGAGAATAAATCAATGAAATCATGGAGAAACATGGGAAAATTTTCTCACCCAAGATGAGAGCTTATAAATTTCTTGAAGAGAAGCTTATAGAGCTAGAACGAGAAACCCATGATATATGGAGCAAGATACTCAACCCTGTTGAGAAGAGCAGTTATGAGAAGGAAACCGTCAATCAGAGAGATAACTCAACAGCTGAGTTAGACAATGAAGAAGTGCAAATAACTGGCCAGAAATAGATTGATATTATAGATAGAGAATGGCCAAAAGACGGTGAAGGTAATCAAGTACCAGCAAGTCCAATACACATTAGTTTAGAGGATGAAGAAGTTACCAAAGAAGAATTGTCAATAAAAGGTAACTTAATTGATGATATAAATGATGAATCATGGTTAGACAACATTGTCAATGACACCACAGGACAAGACCCTGCAACAGAAGTTCAAAAAGATGA
>MU226051.1:5946953-5993154 GCA_018584345.1 Thuja plicata | reverse complement strand
CTGAAGCAATTACCTTAGTTCAAAAGATGTGCACGCTTGAAAATTTTACAAAAGAAAATAGTGACAAGTTAGCAGAGATAGATTCTAATGTCACAGCAAGTGCACAAAGCCTAACCTCAAATGCAGAAAGTATCAAGGTGCATCATGACAAGGTCATTGAGGCAAACAGGCTAAGG
This sequence comes from Thuja plicata, assembly GCA_018584345.1. NCBI lineage: Eukaryota > Viridiplantae > Streptophyta > Pinopsida > Cupressales > Cupressaceae > Thuja > Thuja plicata. The sequence continues at coordinate 5,992,978 of MU226051.1, read as the reverse complement.
CAAGAAATATGGGATGTTGAAACACAACTAAGAGGTGAGATTACAAAACTACAGGCACACATTCTACCTAATCTTACTATTTTACAGCAGCATATTTCTGATGCGAGAAACCTTATTGCAACCCTAGAGATGTCTGTAGTAGACAGCATCTATGATATACATGTAAGGATATCACTGGAGCACATGGCTCTAGAAATGCTAAAAGATAAATGGGAAAAGATGATGGAGGAGATCAAGTCCTCACATTCCCACCTTTTTGACAAACTGTAAGTACCTTTAACTTTAGAATCAAAAAAGGAGGAATAGAAAGGAAATGTATATTGTATGTACAGAAGGAACAGATATATAAAGATAGTTATATACAATATATCAAAAAAGGGGAAAAGAAAAGTACTAAAGATAGTTATATACAATATATCAAAAAAGGGGAAAAGAAAAGTACTAAAGATGGTTATATACAATATATCAAAAAAGGGGAAAAGAAAAGTACATAAGGATATGTATATATATACTTACACTTACCAGTATATACATAGGGGGAGTCATTCAAATGACTAAGGAGTATACACAAGTGTACATACTAATACATTCAATATGTTGCACATATCATGTTTTTGATACTAATGTCAAAGGGGGAGATTGATGACATTAATTTTTTCATTAGTACACTTAGTGAAAAACATTGACAGAGATCATCAGTACAAGCATTACCAGAGGACTACAAGCATTACCGGCGAACAACGAGCATACCCGACAGAACACAAAGGTCACGAGAAAATTCTAAGTATAGAATTGACCAATGAACACTGACAAGTGTTGCAATGACAAAGTGAATAGGACAACACTGACGAGTCTATAACATAACGTTGAGATTAGGGTGATACCACAGTAGTGGGTTACACTTTTTTGCCTAAACGGACATTGAAGTCTACATTTTGAGAAAAAATTTCACATTCAGATGCATATTGTCGTTAAACTGTTTGGAATCAGAAGATGAAGTAAACTAGAGTCTTTTAGGATTTTCTGTCTAGATTCTAAATTTATTTTTTTAGTTTTTTTTTGAATTTATTTTAATGGCTTTCTTTTTCTCCCACTAAAACTGCTATGTTGCTGAAAATGTCATTTTCAAAAAGGTACAATGACTTCGTACAACATAACTTTTTTTCTAAAATAGATATCAGTGCGCTTCTTTCAAATTTGGTTTTGCAACATCCATACGGAGGGCATGCAATTGGTTTGATGACATTATCATGATTATTGCATATTTTATGAATGTTTGAAGTAGAGTAAACCGTAATTGTGACATACGTTGACTGCGTAGCTGATAACTTGTTGTGTATTTATCGAAATTCAATTTTTTTTCTTTTCATAGAAAGAAGACTCAAAGCCAGAGGGTAATGTTATTTTTCAAAAAAAAAATTCTCTTTTCTACTATTTTTCATTGAACGTCAAACCTGAAGTTTATATTGGATAAAAAACCTACATTCGATGCACGTCAAAATACATAGACCTAATTAATTCAAAAATTGTCAAATCTATATTCGTTAGAAAGCTCATTCAGAGTACTTGTGTGATGCAAAAGGAGGTGTCCCTATTCTTCCATTTGAGCCCCGCGCTTGAGCCTCGAATCCATGAAAACTATAGATTTATGTTAGCCTTTGCAGATAGCCTCAATTTTGGGGGTTTCGATAGAAAGTACTTTCGATCGAAACTAATTAGTTTTGATCAAAAGTAATTTCTTAGTTTAACATGCGTATGGGTCAAAATCCCACTAAAATCTTTACTAGCTTAGTTTCGATCAAAACTAGGTTTGTTTCAATCGAAACTAAGCAAAAAAGTAGTTCTGATCAAAACAATCAGGTACTTTCTATCGAAAGTACCTGACTAAATCCTCCCACCTCGCAGATTCGTGAGGAATTTCTTCATCCAAAAAAGTGTAACCCACTATTGTGGGATCACCCATAATCACCGACAACACAGTTTTGAAAACAAAACCAACAGAATAGAAAAGCCATACCCAACCACCAGTTCAAGAAAGGAACACCGATGACAAAGAAATTCGACCATCAGAATCGACAATCAGTTAGAGAACCCGTAAATAGTGGATCTAAGTTTTACACGTCAGATAAAGCAATGTAATTCTATTTATAGAGTTTTAATTTATTTTAAATCATAACTTGAGGGTCAAGCAAGCTTTATGTAAATATTTTACAGCATCCTAATGGATCTAAAACATATCTAACTAAAGATCAAGGTCAAGTTGTAAACCTTGGATCTAGAGTTAACTTGTGAAGCGTGAATCAACAATTGAGCCAAAATCTAGTATAAATAGATGTTCAAATCAATTGTGAGTTATGAATTCATTGTTGTTGATAGCCACGACGAGCATCTAAGGAGAAGAAGGCAGAATTCATGCAAAGTTCAAAAACATATCATATCAGTTGTCAAGAACACACAGAGGCTACCGACGAGTAGACAAAGGTATTATTCAATCATGGAAAGATGATTAATCATACATAGGAAGCTTTATTGGATCTGTTATCAGCAATTAGAGATTGCATAAATCATCAGATCAAAGACTTATGTAGTTGCATTCTAAAAAGTGCATCACATCTAAAATCCTTTTGTAGAAGGTGGACTTAAACGTTCTTTACAAATCTCTTAAAAGAGTGCACACTTAAAAGTGTTGCTAAAGCTTCAAATGAAGTAGATCTTAACAGGTCTCCACTATAATACTCCTAACAGGGTAAGTCATCAGAAGTGACCAATTGTAAGCCTTAACCGGACCCTTCTTATCTACAGATAGTGAAGTCTTGTGGGTAACAATCCCCATTGTGGTTTTTACTTCCTAACAGGAGTTTTCTGCGATATCATATCTTGTGTCATGTGTTATCTATTTTCATGAATGTTTCTTTTATGGTTACATATTAAAGAACTTATGATATGATGGCATATACATAAAGAAAGATTAACAGTTAGATAAGATAATTTACAAACTGATGATTAAGGGTTAATGGGCTAACCAAGAAAATTTTTAGATGTACTGATTCACCCCTCCCCTATCAGTACATCATTCCAATATAATTCCAACAAAATGTACATTAGGATGCAGCCAAAGGATACAAGGAATTTTAGGAGAGTGAGAAATAGGTAATAAAAGTTAATATAATCTGAATATGTAAGAATCTAATCATGGATTCCTATATAGAAATGATTATAAATAATCCATCATGTAATAAACATATAAATATATCAAATAATAGGAATGGGAAGTTATGGCTTATAGATAGAAATAAAGGAATAATATTGTCCACCTAGAAAATAAATTCACTCATTTAATGTATAAGAATGTATAACGTAAAGCTATAAAATTGGTCATCGAGTCTCTCTTCTTGCAAGTGCTCTATCCAACATTTTATAATTTATGTTGAAATAAACAAAAGTTTTCCTAATAAAATGATCCTTTCTCAAATGATGCCTTACTAAGGAGATTGTAATCACTCTCCAATAATTTCTCTTATCTTTTTCCTTTCTATAATTTTCAATAGACTTGAGAGCATTACAAGTATTTTTCACAATAATACAAATTTTCTTCGTATTCTTGTTCACACGAATCTTCAATTTGGCTCCCAAAGGTTTCATCTTTTGTATCTTTACCAATTGTACAAAAAAGTGTAATTTCTCAGTAAATATCTTATTGCTAAAATAATGCTTGAAAATTTGTGTAGCACACAACAGAATGGTTTGTGTTGACCTATTTCCTTCAAAATTATATATTTAATACTCTTATTCATTTCAAGTAACCATTTTGGGGTTCTTTAAAGTCTTAAATTTGGAATTTATCTCTCTTCCATATAAGGGTCTTTATTGCTCATGTAATTTGGCAATACATAACATTTAATTGGTTCAACGTCTTCAATTCAATATCAATTCCAACACTTTCTCTTTCAATGTCAATATTTTCATATTCAATTTGACATTGAACATTTTGAGTATCGATTCCCACATTTTCATTCTCAAATTCAACATCATGTTGAACATTTTGAGTATCAATTTCAACATTTTCATTGGGACATAATTCATCTACTTATATCTAAAATCTCATAATAAAAATATAATGTTTCGATTGTGGTTAGGGTGGTTAGACAAGCACCACTTGCTTCTTATCTTTTTCCTAAAAATTTAGTACTACTACATTAAAATTTCAAATTTTCACCAAATAGATTTAATTTTTTATAGAGAACAGCTAGTAGCTTAGAAACTAAATCCAATTTTCTAAAAATTATGTTGTTACATATTTTTGAAATAATTTTGATAACCTATTCAAATTTGTCACGTCAAGTTTTTTTAAAACTCCAGGAATTAGGTATAGTATAACCTATAAACTGTGGTGTGTCAGGTAAAAATTTTAATGTGATCAGTGACGCTGGCATGACACATCCTCTTGTACCATGTGGGATAGGAGGAAAGTAGACCTTATTCTTTACCAAAAGAATCTCTCACAAATCAAGCTAGGCCCCAAGCCTGATTTTTCATGTCAAGTTACCTAACAGAGTTTTTCAAAAATTTCATCACCACTTAAGGGCCTAGTTTGACCCACCGTGATACTACACTAACCAAATTATTTAATTTTTTTTATTTTGAGAGGGATTGTGTAATGCCCCACTAGGGAACCCAGGAGAACTAACCTAAACCTGACACGAAGTTAACAGGATAAAAAAAATTTTAAATGTTTACAGAAAATAATGATAACAATGTGGAAGCAATGCAATGAGATACATGACATACACATAAGTACAACTCATACATAGATAACAATCCTCGAGGGTTCCTTGACGTAGAATTACTTAAGCAAACTAATCTACAAGAACAACTATAAAGAACTAACATTAAATATACATTAAATAAATCCAATAACATACATCACGTAACTCACATCCTCTGCACATTACGTAGGGTATGTAGTAATCACTCTAATACAAGTATGATACAATAACTAATATAGGTATCACATTCGATACACTATTACAAGATTACAACTGATAAGATAAGATCAAAACCTTCTAAGATAAACATGATGAGAAAAACATGATACATCCTTGAAAGGATGTCAACCAATATACACATATGGTTACAAATATACACTCATGAAACTGAACCAGTCTCTATAAGAATCAGAAGATAGAACTGCATCAAAGATCATCCAAGCATGAAGAAGAACCATCAGATCTCAATGGTAATAAGAATCACTACCACCCAGCCACGTGGAACCAAAGGTCCACTCCCACCATGCTGAGGAGATAGTAACAGGCCCACTCACACAGGTATACAACATGAAGACAATCAAAGGCATACAAGCCATCATAAAGAAATACATAGGAAGATCCTAGAAGCTTTCTGATCACAACAAGAAAGACTAAAGAAAAAGTATAAGGATGGAAAGATCAAGACAACTAGAAATCCAAGATCAAAACAAAGGTACACCATCCAAATATAAAGGAACATACATAAGATATCCAAAACACCAACATACACCAAATGCTGAAACCAAATGCCAAATGTCAAAGACACAACCATAAAAGGTAAAGCAAGACCTATGGAGGAGACTTAGGCTACATACTATGGGAGTGTCATCACATGGTCAATAACTTGAGTTACCCTAGACTGGCCTCTCTGGACCCCAGACCTTTCAATCTTGACTCATGCGGAGCTAGGATACCCTCTCACGAAGATGAGGAATCTAACCATACCTACTCTTTAGGTATCAACTCATTCCTATCCTTAGTCGGTACTAACACTAAAGGCATAAGCGAGGCATCATGATCCATCTTGTAATTAATGTAAACCCCAAGTTTTATTATTAAGTTATCACTTATTAACTAACTTACGATAGGACACCCTGGGATGGCCTCTTTGGGCCCCAGAATCCTATTGTAATCCACTCCCCTAAGATGTACCTAACTAACCACCCCCTAAACTCAAGGTCAAATAAAATATCATAAATCTTATAAACTGGTTCCTACCCATATAGGAACGACTGGTTCTCCAATAACCATAACAATATGAAGATCTCTCAAAAGACCACATAATAGAAGTACAGACATACTAGGTTCAGAAAAGACAATCGAACCAATATAACACAATAAGAAATACGCAAATTGACAACAACAAGAAGGATATTCTAATTTAATATTAATTCATTGATTTTCAAGAAGAGTTTTCTTGTTCTTAAGCCTGCAAAATAACTCATTTAACATGTTTTCTTGCAGATTTGAACCCATTTTCGACATGCACTTGATGTTTCAAACTAATTTACACACATTAACAAATTATCTTTCGAAGAGGACGTTTCCCTCAAAATGAAATCCTAAGGCAATTTAAAACAAAATTTCTTTTATACGAAAACCCAAGCCCAATTGGCATTCAAAACCCAAAAATGAAACCTTTATGCTCACAATCACAGATCTGATAAGAAAACATGGAGGAAAATACAAATTGAAACCAAGATCATATTTCTCAATTCTAAATCAATGAAACTACCAAATACCCAAACAAGGAAGATCACACAAAGGGTCCTAGCTTTCAGAGGCATGGAAGATGGGGATCTGAAAGCTAGAATTCAAAAGATGAAGACTCTACCTCAATAACTGATGAGAAGGACAATTTCACAAATCCAAGCAAGAAGAATTCCACAAATCCAAGCAAGCTCTCTCAAAACTCCAATCACCTGATTTCTCCTTCTCCCTGATTGAACAACCTCCAAAAAGGATTCCAATCCAAAGATATAGATAATCCAAGCAATTAGGTTTTCAAAAAGTGAAAACCCTAAAGGGAAAATAAATTATCTAATTATTAATTAAAATAATTTCTTTATTTTCAATTTCACTTAAAGCATGCAAAAACTCAACTTTATAATATCAAAACAAAGTGTTAAATTGAAAATGCATGAGATAATATTTCAATTAAATAAATCAACTAACCATGCAACTTAAAGTGATATTCAACTATGCACAATTAATTATAATTAATTGAATTTAATATTTATTAAATCTCAATTATTTAAATCAAGACTTAATAATCAAATCAATTAATTAAATATAGGCATTTAATTAATATTTAATTATTAAATAGCCATATATTTCATATGTCAAAGTTTTAACCTTATTATAGGTGCAATAATTAACATTAATATTTACCATAAAAATTCATTAAATAAAATAAGCTAAAAGCATCATTAATCCATCTAAAACCCATCTAAATAGATAATCAACTGAAACAGAACCACAAACACACACAAACAGGCTCATGGATCCACGTCACTTGATAGATTCAAACACTAGGGTAGTCATTCAGATTCTTTATCCATCAATAGGACAAAACAAGGGTTTAGGGTATGGATTTGGACCTAATATTATCTCCCCTCTCTTACCATTGAGATATTGCAATAGGGCACACTCACTCCTGCCAATTCAGGGAAGACGTAGCCTAGTACCTACAAACCTGTCATCACCAAGATGAACATACATGCATATAATATAGCAAACAATGGTTGAGACTAGTTTATCGTGTGGATCTCGCCGAAGCAAGTAACTACGAATCTGTCCCATACCATATCAAGAACGTCAAATAGTAATGTAACACATATAAATGATCCATGTGCATATAAATATAGGGTCAGTATTGTCAGAAAACCATAATCGAAATGACATCCTAACATATACATAAGCATCATGAAATAACCATAAATCATATGCAAATAAGAGATATAACTCTCTAAGCAATGAATCAATAACATACTGAAATGTGATACATAAATATCCTCTAAACCATCTGAAATAAATAACACATACATGAAAAGGCCTAAAAGAGTTCAACAACCGAAACTGAAAAGCAAACTAAGAGGTGGGTATTACAGATTGCTAGCTAACTAAATAACTTTTTAAAACATTTCTTTTTTTGGATCGGTAAAAGGCCTACGCCCTATAGATTATATTACTAAAATAGATATTACAAAGTCTCTACTCAAACGGGCACTGGTAGGAAAGAATAGAGAAGAAAACCTCCAGTCTTGCCGGGGACCAAGGCCCTATACATAAGTACAAATTTAAAAGGGGCATACCCTAGTTTTCCTAGTTTAATGAAGGATATAAACTTTTTAACAGGTGATTCCAATGCTTACATCTTTTCATCAATTTTCTGATTTGGTTATCTTGATTTTAAATATAGGTGCCCCTATCCTAGTTGGGGTCTTATGAAGGCATTCCTTCCTTTACATCTTATAGATCCTTTGTTTTATATTTTCAACATAGTGATTGGATATCCGCATTTATGAGCGTCTTTCCAAATTTGACGCATTTGACTACTTTTGATATTACAGAGTTGAAACCCTTTGTTCTTTTCCGCCTCTACATAAAATTACACACTCACATATAACGATTAGTCTTTAGTAACCAAAAGATATTCCAAAATTTGGGCATCTTGGTTTTTTTTATGTATATACTTTAAGTTTTCCATAATTAACTATCTTTTATTTTAGGATTAGTTATTTAGTTAATTGATATTGGATTCACTTATTGTTCTAGCTTAATGTATTTGGATTAAAGATTTTTTTGAAATTGCAAAAGATGATGTACTGAGCTTAGGGGTTAGAAACGTCACCCTAATTTGTTAATCTTGATTACATTAGGAATTAGTTAATGATTCTTGGTTCTTTTTTAATAAGCATATTTTCTCCATTGGCACCCGAATTTGCTAATCCATCTGCTTTTTTATTCCCTTCTCGATAAATGTGTTGAAATCTAGTTTCTTCAAATTTATCTATTAGAACCAGATCATTTTCTAATTTTGAATTGAGTTTCGAGTTGGGTGTTGTTCTTTTCCTAAGTGCACTTAGAATGATCTATGAATCACCTTCTATAATAAATTTTCTAATGCCCAACCCTAGGCTGAGGTTTAGACCTTCTATTAAGGCTTCTAGTTCTGCTAAATTATTTGAAGTAGTCCCTATAGTTTTAGCCCGTTTAATTATCCAATCGCTAGATGCTTATTTTATAAAGCAACTGATTCCCTCGACGCGTGGATTCTATCTGGATGCTCCATTAAAAACCAATTTTGTCCAACTTGAAGGTGGTGGTTCCCATTTGCAATTTTCTCTTTCTTGTTTATTGGCTTTAGGGTATAACAATGGAGGGTTGATTAGATTGATCCAATTATTTCACATGTCTACGTCCCAATCCAAAAATTCCCCTTGCTCTTTGGTTGAACTTCTAAGGTTATTGTTAACAACTTCAGTTATACTGGCCACTACTTTTTTAAGAAAGACTGCATTGGCATTTCTTCATTTATGAATATCATTTTGTTTCTCTCTTTCCATATTTCCCATAAAATAATTTAAGGAGATATTTTCCATATGTTATTGTATATTTTAGACTTTCTATTTTAGGCCATCTTTTCAGGTGTTCCCAAAGATTTTCTGGAAGTGTCATCTTCCAATTGAGCTTGTGACATAACCATTGCCAACAACGATTTGTAAAGTTACATTGAAGTAATAAGTGCTCTGTTGTTTCGGAATTGTCTTTGCATATAAAGGTAATCATGAGGGACCTTCAAATCCCATTTTGATGAATCTATCCACTGTGATAATTCTTTTCTGTAGGGCTTCCCATAATAATATCCCAACTTTAGGTAACCATGTTGGGTCCCAACACAAAATAAGATGGATGTCTATTTGTTCCCATCTTTGAGAATTAACGATCATTTCATATCCCTTTTTCACAATATATTTCCCATTTTTTGAAGCTCCCTAGATTAATTTGTCATGCTCTCTTTGTGATTTACTTGTCTTTTCCTTATGAATTGGTTGTAAGGATTTTTTCTTTCTTTGTGAGGTTGGTTTCTTCAATCGATTTCCATTCCCATTTCTTTGCTAGATTTTCATTTGATTTAAATGTGTAATCCCAACAAATCTCCCCCATGTGTTAGTTAGTGTGTTCTTTATGTTGGGGGGAGATTAATGTTGTTCGGCGGGGTAGACCATCCCAAGAGTCTTCCCATAATAAAGCATTCCTTCCTTGTCCTATGTCCCACATTAAGTTGTTGCAAATGAGGGGTCTGCATTGCAACCTGAAGTTCCAAGTTTTGGATCCTTTAGGAGGGTTTTTAGTACGAAACAGAGCTAGGGGATCTAATGTTAGAAACATAAAAGAAAATGAAAAAGAGATGAGGAAAGAATCCAAGAGAGAGTGTAAAATGAATAGTTTTACCAAATACAGAGGGAGAGAGAGAGAGAGAGAGAGAGAGAGAGAGAGATATATTTTCCTTCAATAGATCAAACACCAAAATTCATCAAAATGCTCCAAGACCAACACAAGAACTCAAAGATTTTGAAAGGGGAGAAATTTCAAAAAAAAACCTTGTGTATAATATGAATGAGGCACAAAGCCTAAAGAAGAAGAGAGAAAGAGAGCAATAAGCTCATTACAATAATGAGAGAAAGTTTGAGAATGTGAGGAGAAGTGAGAAAAAAGAGAAAATTATTGAACAAGTGTGTGGAGGCATCTCTTAAATAGAGATGAGTTGAGGAGTTTGCATGTAACTCTCATCTTCTATGAATGCCACATTCACATTGTGTGTGTTCCAAATTTGAGAATCCTCTTAACGAGGAATATCTAATTTCCTTATTAAAGGAATTACATAAATGTGACATGTCCTCCTACTTGGACTAGAGGACAAATAAAAATTAGGATACCTTGGTTTATCACTTAATTACATAATTCACCAAGGAAAGATTAATTTCTAACAGAGCTGTCTAGATATTTATCATATAGAATTTGTGCCCATTTGATGTTTTTATCATTGTACATCCTCCATATAATTTTTTCTCCTAGCGCTTCATTTTGCAAGTTTTTAATTCCTAAACCTCCTTGTTCCTTTGGTCTACATATATTATCTCATTTTAGTAACACTTGTCTTTTCTTCTCTTCAATCCCTTTCCAAAAGAAAATCCTTAATTTACAATCTATTTTGCACTTAACCCCTTTTGGAAGGGGTGAGCATGACATTTGATATGTCAGAATGGACGATAATACTAATTTTATCTTGGTGACCCGGCCTACCTTTGTTAGACATTTCCCTTTCTAGCTTTCAAATTTTTTGTCTATTTTGTCTAAAATGGGATTCCAAGCCTTTCTATTTCTCACATCTTTTTCAAGCTAAATACCGAGGTATTTACAAGGGAAGGTGCCTTTTTTGTATCCCAACAAGTGAAAAAAATTGCTTTCCATGTCAGAACTGGTGTTTAGGAAGAAAATTTCTAAGTTTTTGGTATTAACCATTTGCCTTGAGGCCTCCATGTATGTGTTGATTATTTGTTTATAGTTGTGTGCTTCTTCCAAGGAACTTTCTCTTGGAAGAATGGTATCATCTATGAATTGTTGGTGTTTTATGTTAGGTATCCCCTGTTTTACCGCTACTCCTTTGATTTTAGATTCCAATTGGGACATTTTAAATGCTCGGCCAAACACGTCTGCCATAATAATGAATAAAAAGTGGGAGATTGGATCTCCTTGCCTGATTCCTCTAGATATGCTAAAAAAAACTTATGGAGTGCCATTAATTAGGAGTGATATTTTAGGTGTTGATATACAATTAAAGATGAGGATTATCCATTGATGTGAAAATCCAAAAGCTTGTAGGGATTTGCACAAGAATATCCAATCATTTTTTTCGTAAGCCTTTTTTATATCTAATTTTATTAACATGTACGCTTCCTTTTTAATTTGGACAGAGTGTATTAGTTCTTGAATAGTGATAATTTTGTCAAATATTGATCTATTGGGAACAAAGAATGTTTGTTCTTCTGAGATTAATTTGGGCAGTACTGTTTTAATTCTATTAGCTAGTGCTTTAGTAAGGATTTTATTTATAGTGTTGCATAACACTATAGGGAAAAATTCCTTAGGATCTTCTTGATTATTTTTCTTAGGGATTAACGAGATAAAGGTATTATTAATTTCAGATAAAAGGGATCATGAGTTCCTAGTTGCTTCAATAGCTTTCCATAAGTCTTCTCCTAATACATTCCAACATTTTTTAAAGAAGAAAGCTTGAAAATCGTCTGGTCCTGGGGATTTATCCAAATTTAAACTAAATAGGGCCTCTTTGATCTCCCCTAAAGTGAAGGCCTTATTTAGAAATTTGTTATCCTCGCTCGAAATTATTTTTGGAATCATACTTAGCATGTTATTTTGGGCCGTTAGATTCGAGTTACCAAAGTTGTTGAGAATACCTGTGAAATAATTTACAAAAACTTCTACAATTTGGGTTGGATTCTCTACCATATTTCCTACATTATTCTTTATTTTTGATATCCTATTGATATTACTTTTTTTCAAAGTGTTGTTGTGAAAGAATTTTGTGTTTCGGTCACCTTCTGATAACCATGTTTTGCAAGATGTTTGTCTTTAGTATATTTCTTCTTTAGCTAAGATGGTTTCTTATTTGGAGACTAATTCCTTTTGTTTAAGATATTTGTTATTGTCCATTTTATTTTTTATTACTCTTCATTAAGTTTTTTAAGGTCTTCTTCTATTTCCAAATTCTCTTTAAAGATATTCTTAAAGTATTTTTTTGTTCCGTCTTAATATATTTTCTTTTAGAAGTTTAAGTTTAGAGACGAAGTGAAACATTCTTGATAAATAGATAAATTAAATAATTGCATGTAAATCTTGAGTGTTTAATTTATGCCTACATTCATATATACATACATATATACCTCACGGATAAATAAATAAATAAATACATTTAACTCGTGCAGCTTAACGAGTTGAAAGAAAACTTCTAACACCACGCTATACTCATGGGTTAGGAATTTGTAGCCGATGCAAGACAAAATCCAAACTCGGATTACTCAAAGGTATCTTGGGTGTGCCTACAATTTGTATGCACTTTGCTCATTATTCGTCTCAACCTTAAAATCAAGAGTGTTCATATTTAATCGTAATATGTGGCTTTGATCCCTGCTGTTAAGCAATAAGGACAAACAACCATAGCAAAATCATAAATATTTAAATGTAATTGTTTGTATATAAGAGAGGATTTGACTGTCTTTTATGTAAAATGTACTGTTATTAAATTTAGAAAAATAGAAAATATAATAGATTTTCATGAAATTTTTAGCATTTGTTCTTCATGATCTGCATACTTTGTGGTAGAAAATCACAAAAAATTTAGAAAAAAAATTGTATGATTTGACGAATTTGAAACAAAAAAAAGTTTGACTCTTTTTTATTTTAGTACATTTTACATGGAGATTAACTACTGCCTATAAGAAATACCATCAAGATCTTTGTTATAAATTTATATTCAATACATTTATTAGATTTAACGTATGAATATAAATTTATTAGATGTAATGTATGAATATAAATTTATTAGATTTAATGTATGACTGATCAAATACTTCAATCAATTAAATTTCATTTACCCTAAGCACAACTTGTTTTACATCAAATTTCATTCAATACCTTTAACAACTAAATTGTGACGTAAATTGAAATAGTTAGATTACGAGAAAGAAGAGCATGAAAGAATCCGAAGTGCAGAAAAAATAGAAACCAAGATTAAACGGTGCACTTCCCAACAGATTAGAGTAGAGATTCTGGTTTCACACGGATAGGAAAATCTCCGTCAATCCAGGGCATGGTGGGCACAAGCTTACAGAAAGAAAAGTAAACTATTAATCTAAACAAGTGGTGCCCTAATCACAACACTCTTGTTTTCTTAAGCTAGCTTTTTATATTGATAATCCTTTATAAATATTTTGCTAGTGTGAATATGAATACGAGATAGAAAACTCAAATATAACTATGAGACTAATTTGCTTTCTAAAGTAATTACCACCTTCATTCTACACATTAATTATAGAAGATCAAATTTTACATTTAAAATTTCACAACGAATTTCTCTTTAAGACCTTCACATTAAAAGCTCAATATTTTAACTAATTAAACTAAGCCCTATGAAGCTATTGTGATGATGCTATGGATATCTGATCGGCTACTGGAGCATCAATTGTAAGAAACTCCGGTAGCTTTGAGTCTGAATGCATTTGGGTAGCGAAGATATCCAGCTCATCAAATACGTCAAAAAGACCAGTAAAATTATCACTCCACGTCAGCCTGTCCTCAACAGATTCTGATTTAACCTCTGCGAAAGTAGCCACAAATTGTTCCTCGTAGCTTAGCAATTTCCTAGCTGGCACCGCCTGATTTGAACTGAAATGGACGGCCGGAGATTCATCTTGGCCTAATAAGCTCGCCTTCGTATGCTCAGAAGATTTTCTCCTCTGAGGATTTTTCTTCTTTGGCTTCAATTCTTTGAAAGATTTTCTGGATAAATGGGCAGAATGTTTCCCAGTGAGCTTTTGTACCAGGGCACTAAAATTTACAGGATCAGTTATGAAAACTTTAGGTGGAATGATGTGCACAATTCGTATGATCGGAGCACAATCCATGGAGTATGTTAGATTTTCTGCTACTGTGTTTTGTACACAGAATGTATGCAGAAAAGGGAGAATATAAAAGATGGCAAAGTGCAGACAAGGATTGAATGAAAGAGAGGCTTCGAAATGAAAGGAGATTTATTGAGAAGAGCGCATGAATTGAGGGATTCAAAATGTTGTTTATTCTCCGCATGATCTTCTTTCTTCTTTTCACATTCTACAGGATTTGGGTTTTTCTTCCTTGCCAAAATTGTTTCTAAAAGCATGGTCCCAACAATGTTGGAATAAAAATAGTTGACGAAAAATTTATTTTTAGTCCACACAAATTTTTAGTACTTTTTTATTAAATCGTAGCTGTCTTTAAAAAAAATGAATTTATATGAAATTATTTATCATAACAATCAATTATGCTTTTTTACAAGTATACATTTATATTTAGAATTTATAAGTAATAGTGTTTATTACATATAAGTAGGTGGGTTAGTTGTTATTTATTAAATTAATGTGAAATTAATTTAATGATAACTGAATTAAATAGTAAAAAAATATGAATAATAGTAAGTAAAATTCATATTAAAAAACCTTGACAACTACTTCATAAAAAATCTAATAAGTAGCTTAGTTTTCTTCAGAGTGTGTGTATGCGGGCACATACATGTATTTAATCTGTATACAAAATAAAACCTCAAGTATGTAAGGTCAGAAAGAAAACATACGGCCTAACCAGCATGCCGATGTATGTTTGACCGTAAATACATATTAATTAATGATTAATTTAATTTAATTTAATTTAATTTAATTATTAGTTACGGTCAACTCCAATGTTGCTGACCACATCGCCGGCATTAGTTGACGACTAAATTCCCGTCTGTTCACGATAAATATGAACATTCAAATTATATCTGTTACGGTTGACGGAAACATTGTTCTTGTTCATATTAAAAATACACGTCAACGCGCCATGTCTATTTCTAAATCAAAATTGATTAAAAAATAAAAGCCGTTATGATTTGTTTTTTCCATGTGGCTTCCTTAACTTAGCTTCGTTGCTCTGAATTTTAAAAGATAATTCTAAATATATTTAAATATATGGGAGGGAGTCATGACTCTAAGTTTTTAAACATAAATCTTTCCTACTACACCTAAGACCACCACATCCATCATTTTTAATTTTAGATGAAAGCTACGTAATGATTAGGTATTGATAATGGTGGAATATAATTTTCATCTTTAATCAAATGGGGGTTTGATATTTCCAATGTTTAGTTTTTTTTTTGGTTTAATTTGGAGGAAAATTTTATTGTATTTTAATGGTAATAAATAGTGTATTTTTAATGCTTAGGTAGGCTTTGTATCTAATTTTTGTTTTTATTTTTATTTTTATTTATATGTTTGTGTATCATAATTTTAGTTTATTGGTTTACCTATCTAGTTTTAATCATTATTCATAATCTAATTTTAGTTATCAAACATGAATTACTCTAATCTAGGTCATGTCTATTGGTACAAGGTCAACCTTATAGTTAGGATATTAATGTACTTAAATGTAAAAATCATAATCATACATTTAGTTGGGAGATCTTATCTCACACTTTGGTATTATACACCAACTTATACAAATCTACACACTTTGGTGTTATGTTTATATGTAAATATACTCATTGCATTCAATTCTAATCATCTATTATTTCTCAAAATCAATTAATCACAAGAACAATCATTCACATTTTCTCCAATTACTCTAAAATTAAAAATGAAATGTAGTTTATCTAGTTACTAGTCCTAGCACTTGTGAATCACATAGCAATAATTGAAGAAATCATGTGTATAATTAAAATTTGTTTTCTATAATTTTTTAAAAAAATAGGACTAGCTTGATAAAAAAGCTTCTTTGAATGTGATAGAAAATATCATCCTCTAGTAGTCTACTAGTTTGAGAATCATAGTGAAAGATCTATAGAAAATTATAGGTCAAGTTCACAACCACAAACTAGATCTAAACTATGAAGGTAACCCAACAAAGAACACAAAAGAATATTCTATTATCATCTATACACAAAACTATCTAGCACATTTCTAGATTCCAAAGTGCATCAACATGTATACGATCTTTGATCATAGTGATATGTATTCTCTCTCTTCATTATTAATTAAATAATATTTATGAAGTGATATGTCCAAGTTCTTTAATATTATTCAATCTAATCAATTCTAGATTACACTCTATTTGTACCCTCAAATTATATTATTCAATTGATTTATGCTTACTTTCATTTATTTTCCTACTTGGCCTAAGAAAGAATATTTTTACTTATAATTTTTTTAATTTAACAACTATAAGCATCATAGAAAAACTAATTAGTTTTTTTAATATCTACACTTATTTTGAATTGTGCATATCACTCTTACATCTAACCTATCCTTTAGGGTTTTTCTTTTCACATTTCCATAATTTCTAAACACCTTTAGTTCACTATTTCATTAATATTCCATGTTGCATGTACCTACTCTATGGAGAGTTATAATGTTGTACATAATCTTAATAATTTGTTGAATATCTAGTATCACACCTATTTTGCATGATGATGGCATATTTCTTATTTGTTGTGATATCATGTATAATATATTTCTTATCATTGTCTATCTTATAATATGCATAAATCTAATACTTAGTGAAACCTTAAGTTTCTTTTCCACCTAGGTGTGATGTTATATCTCTTACAATGAGCTACCTCCTTCAATTATGATTTATGGGTTTAGTGTATATGGAGATCTTACAATAAAGCATGATTTCATAAATAATGGATCTAGATTGAATATATTTACTGGTAAATAATTTCTATATTTGTCACTTGCATTGGTTGCTCTTGCCTCTCATTATCTCACAATATTATTACTAGATTTGATAATGTTATACTTGATTCCATTTTATATGTCAATTTACCTATTACTATATGGCTTATAACCTTACCTACTACCTTCTATCTGATGTCTTCAAAATTAGTGTAAAAAATTCTTTAGGGTGGTATCCATGTAAATTCATGAGATAGGGATGGCTCCTTCACATTTGCATTTAAAAATTAGTACTTTCCATTAAAATAAACAAATATGTAATAAAATTAATGATAAACCATTTTTGTAAGCTACTAGAATAATATAAAATAACTAACTTCCCAACATAAATAATCTTACCTAAGAAGACTATTCATCTTGTTTTTGATTAAGTAAAACAAGTTTTACAGGGTTCCTGAAACCCGAAACAGAGTTTAAGATCTAACAGTAATCCCAAACAAAATGAAACAGAGTCCTAAAATGAAGCAGGCCAACACAGGGCCAAAGAAAAAACTAAAAACACTTCTAAAAAGAAAATAACACAGGGACAACAAAAAGAACCAGGGATAATCAAGATAAATCCACCATCAGGGTGGTTGCCTTGGCCTCGAGTAGCTCCATGTTAGCAGTAGAGTTCTTGATCTTCTGGAGATCAGTCACCATATCGACATCCTTTTTCTTCTTTGCACTGGCCCTAGTCCTCTTTTTGGGACCCTGTTTTGTCTTCTGCTCTTTTTTCACTCTCGTGTTGGCTGCTTCATTCCCATCAATTCTTTCTTCCAGTTTCTCAATTATAGCCTTGGTGTATTCATTGGAAGCTTTGAGGATATTAAAACTGTGTTCAGCAATATTTTTTAGGGTAGCTTCAACCCTACTCATTTTGTCCTCCATTTTTCTGACTTTGGTACTCAGATTCATCTATTCAACAGCAGTGTTTTCGACATTGGCTTTATCTGTACCATTAACTCTATTTTTGAGATCCTCCACTTCATGGAATAGCCATTTAATTGTCTTGTAGCTATCCACCATACTATTCCTAGTGTTATTGAGCAGGTCCATCTCAAAATCCCTAGCATTGTCATTGAGCACCACCATAGCCAGGTCGATAAGCTCCTCTAGCTTAACCCAGCCATCCTCACCTGCAATGACCTTGGGATTAATAACTTCTCTGGTAATCCCCATTTTGGTGGTTTTGACATTAAGGTTACGCCAACCCATTTTCCTCCCCTATTCCAACATATAGCAGCAGAATTCGCTATCCTGTCCTTTTTCATTCCCTATGTTTTGGGGTTCTGAGATCTAAGGTGAGGGATTAGCCTGGTTAGTCTCATAATGCTCATCCTAGATCTTATCCTTCACCTTATGGAAAGAAACAGGGGAATTTCTACAAGTCTGATCCTCGAGAGTTTTCCAGCTAGCACTCTCATCCCTATTTTTGCCCTTTTTGTTTTGGTATTTCACCATAGCAGTCTGCCTTCTCTTTTTACCTTTTCCGCTGGAAAAGTTTTCCTCACCTTTCATGTTCATCCCTTCCTCATTTTTTTATACTCCTCCTTAGAGGATATAGCCATGGTGGTCTACTTTTTAGCTAGAGTCACCATTTTTTCTTTTTTAATGGTATGCAAACTAGTGATACGCTTCTTTGAGCAGGAACCCAGATTTTTATTTTTAGTGTCATACTCGTCTTGATCCTCAGAGTGCAGAACTTCACTATCTTTAGTCTCCAAAGGAATGTAGTCAGAGCTAGAGGCCTCCATGTCCTCTTTCTGAGCTAACTCCTTCCCCAGAATTTGGGCTTTAAAGAACTCATAAATAAGAAGTAAAATGCCTTCATGCAAAGCAGGATTTGCAATAGCCTTATCCCTAAACCCATTAATATTTTCATTTATAGATGCATATAAGTAAAAGGGTATTGAAACCAGAATACCATGTCAAAAATGATCCATGAGAACAAAGTGGTAGGTTCTGATCCTGTCAAACCTGGTGTCTAGCGTGATATAAGAGATGATGGCTCTCAGAGAAAATCTCCATATTCTTTTCAACCCTTCAGGAAGATAGTAGGTCCTAGCTTTAATAAGTGCTTTCTTCTCTTCCTCATCCCTTAAGAAGTCTCTTATCGCAGAGTCCAAAATTTTACGGTCTCTATAAAATTTCTTTACGACAATGGGTATACCAGTAATAGTAGAAATAACCTCCTCGGTCACCGTAAATTTTCTACCCTCAATAACAACACTGCCTTTGCCCCAGTTTTTCACAAAAAAATTCGTCACTGACGACCTCCCACCATGAATCCTTTCAATGAAAGTGGAAATCCCTCCTTACTGGAGGTAGTGCAAAACCTTGGTATGTCTCCTCCATTTTTCATAGTCTTTAGAGGGCTCCCTTCCATGTCTTTCACCTCCCATTGCAAGAAAAAAGCTCTGAATCGCAACCAGGAAAATACCGCTTAACAAACCTTTACTCTTTGAGATGTTCCAGATAGTTCTTCTTATGTGCCTTGAATGATAAGTTTTTCCTTTGCAAATGGGCACCCAGTATGTGTGTGGATGTGATTTTTACTCATTGCCTTTCCTGGCTTTCTCATACTTTCCATTTATGGGAAAGTCGTTGCCATTCACAGCATTAACTTTCATGATTAATGCTAATAAATCTCTCCTTTCCCTAGATTCTATCATAATCGACGATATCCATCACTTCATGTGGGAGGTCTCCTCCATGAATCCAGTGAGTCTTCTTGGCACTTTTCACCGCCATGTTGGCAAACCAGTCAGCAACCTGGTTGGATTCTTTGTACACGTGAGATATGTGTACCTTATCAAAGGTGTTCAAAAGGTTTCAGGTTTCATCTATCATGTTGGCTATAGTCCACGACAATGGGTGAATCTTTTTGAGGAAGTTAATTATGTTGCATGAATCACCTTCTAACCATAGATTTTTGATCCCCAATTCATGAGCTTGGTAACTTGGAGGGCCACATTTGCTTCTGCGTAGTGATTGGTTTGTGTGCCAAGTGGAAGGCTGACTACAGTGATGCCCTTTCCAAAGCACTTTCGAATCACTCTACCACTTCCCACCTTACCCAGGTTACCCTTGGCCGCACCATCAAATTTGGCTTTAAACCATCCTTCTGGGGGAAACCGCTAGGTACAATTCTATCTTTTATCTTTGGTCTTCTTAGGATCAGCAGAGTCGTCTTTTCCTGCAAAAGGATTAGTATTACCATGTACATGAAACATAATTTTCCAACAAGGCATGATGTATCTTCTCAAAAAATTATTTTGGGAGGAACACTACAGTCCCTGAAGATACGATTGTTGCGCTCTTTCCAAATTCCCCAGAAAAGGTGAGGAAGTGCCCAAGTCCAAATTTTGTGAAAAGCAGTATTCTTGAAAGGTAGGGTCCAGTTGAAGAAAAGGTCCTGAACAGAGGAGGGGAAGCACCAATGCACCCCAAAAACCAACAGTAAGTAATGCTAGATAGAGCTAACATAAAGGCAATGGAGAAAAAGATGGTCCACGGATTCAACTTGGCATTTACATAGAACACGCCTATTGGGGATCGGGATTCCATGCTTTAAAAGGTTATCAACAGTGAGGATACAATTTTGAAGCAATAGTCAGAAGAAGACGTTAATTTTGGGAGTAATGCCTGGGAGCTAGGCTTTAGCCCAGAAAGGCTTGTCTTCCTTGTGGATCAGGTGAGAGTAGGCAGAGGCAATCGTGAAAGTACCTTTTGGGGAACCTTCCCAAATCATGGCATCCTGATTCTGGGATAGATAAATAGCATTCAAAGCTATGGATAAGGGGGACAAATCCAAGGAAATAGATGGAAAATCCACCCAAGAATTTCCCACTATGTAATTGTAGACCCTATCCCTGAATTTCTGGGTGCACTCAACCTTGCATAATTATAGGAATCATTGTCTTTCAGGGGTCCAAACTGTAACCAATTGTCATTCGAGAAACTGATAGTGTGACCATTGCCAATTTTCCATTTAGCTTTAGATTTGGAAAGATATTTGGCATTGAAGAAGCCATTCCAAATAAAAGAACCTTTCAGGATTTCATCACAATCAAAGAAGTTACTCAAAGAATTATTCGAAACATACTTATCTTTGAAGATGTCTCTCCATTCTCCTTTATCATGGAAGATACGCCAAATTTTTTTATCTTGGAGTGTCTTGTTGAAAGGCCTAATTCTCCTTATACCAAGTCCTCGAGCGCTTTTAGGGAGGCAAACTTTGTCCCAAGCAATCAAAGCGAAACACTTATGCTCTTCTGCCCCAGACCAAAGAAATCTTCTTTGAATTTTTTCCATAGATTCTACCACTTTAGCTGGGATAGAGAAGAGGCTTAAGGCATAGGTAGGTAGGTTTTGAAGAGTAAATTTTTCCTGCTTGACTGAGAGTGATCCCCTTCTAGCCAGCCAGTTTTCTATTGAATCTCTCAATGTGTCTATTCCAGAATTATTCAAGGGGATTAACTCCAAGAGGGAGACCCAGGTAATTAGAGGGGAGGGATCCAATACCGCAACCCAAGATCTCCACCATTCTCCTTTGTTTGGCCTCTGGGGTGTTAATAAAGAAGAGAGAAGTCTTATTCCAAATGATAGATTTCCCAGTGGCCCTAGTATAGGGTCCAGAAGGTGTTTTACAATTTTGGCTTCACTAATCCAAGTCTCTCCTCCTAAAATGGTGTCATCAATGAATTGTTCATGAGATAAAATGGTATTTCCTGAGGATGACCTAATACCTTTTAGCTCCCCAAATCTCCTATTAGCATAAATTAGTCTTCCCATGCACTCGGCCAAAATGATGAAGAGAATTGGAGACAGGGGATCTCCTTGTCTCAGACCCCGAGAAGCTTTGAAGAAAGCAATAGGAGACTCATTGACTAGGACCACTAAAGAGGGCAAAGAAATGAGATAATGAATGATCTGGAAAGGTTTACTATTAAAACCAAAATCTCCTAGCACTTTCATTAGGAACGACCAGTCCACCCTATCATAAGCATTGGACAAGTCCAACTTGAGAAGGAAACCTTCCCTCTTACCTACCTCTAAGGAATGGATCACTTCATGCACCGCCATAATGGAGTCCAAAATCTATCTTCCCAAAACAAATCATGTTGTTGCTGATCAATGATAGAAGGGAGAACATGAACAATTCTGATAGTAATGACTTTGGATACGATCTTATAGAAAGAATTGCATAAGATAATGGGTCTGAAGAGCTCCATTGAATCCACCCCCGAGACCTTTGGAATAGGAACCAGGAAGGTTGCGTTGAGTTCCTTAAGTAGATTTTTGGAACCAAAGAATTCCTGCACAGCTTTGACCACATCATATTTGACAATTTCCCAGTACTTATGGAAGAAAAACATAGGGAAGCCATCTGGGCCTAGGGCCTTATCTCCAGGGAGAGCATCCAAGGCTTTTTTAACTTCTTCAATATTTGGAATGGCGCTCAAGACTTTGTTTTGATTCTCTGAGATGACAGAGGGAATGTTTCTCAAGAGGTGCTCATGATTCTGTTTAGCGAGATTAAGGTCTTTTGAAAGGAGTGAGGAGAAAAAATCAATAGCAGCAGCAGAAATATCATTATTATCCTGCAAAATTTGGTTCCCTCGTTTGATGCTACTAATCATGTTGGCTACCCTGTGTTGCATAGTGGATAAATGGAAGAAACATGTATTTTGGTCCCCCTCCCTCAAATATATGGATCTAGATCTCTGCTTCCAATACATCTCCTTCCCGATCAAATTGTGGTACTCTGAAAGTAGGGTTTTTTCTTGATGCAAATTGTTCTCATCATACCCGTCTTGCTGGATTTCCTCTTGGATAAGACAAAGGTCAAAAATTGCCTTCTCTTTGGAGGAGAAGATTTCCCCAAACTCACTCTTAATCCATAGCTTAATATTAATCTTGACATTTCTAATTTTTTTAGCTACTTTGAACATCGCAAACCCTCTAACATCAATATTCCACCATTTCGAGATCTTGTTATATATATTAGGATGGGTAGTCCACATCCTTTCAAACCTGAAATGGAAATTTATTTTCTTAATAATCAGGTCTAGAGTAAGAGGCAAAGGAGACTGATCTGACCCAATCCTCACCAGGGTAGATAAGTTGCTATTGTGAGAATTCAGAAAATCAACAGTAATTAAAGCCCTGTCTACCCAGACTTGGATGCACTCTTTTCCAATTCTCCTGTTGCTCCAGGTGAATCTTTCTCCTTGAAGATCCACATCTAAGAGGGCTTGATCATTGATAAAGTCCATGAGCTCTTGCCTACTTTCCAGATCAGGGTTGATTCCTCCCTGTTTTTCCCCTTCTTTGAGAGGGGTGTTAAAATCCCCCATGATAATACCTTTTGAAAGATCTAACATGGAAATAATGCTTCTAAGTTTGTCCTAGTAAGATCTTCTCCCTTTTTTGAATTAGGAGCATAGATACTCATGATGTACTAGCTTTCATTATCCTTAATATTAGTAAAATTCAAAAGTAACAAATTACCTTCTTCATGAATGAGTCCAACCCTAATTAAAGTGAAGAGTTCCACATTGTCATCAACCCTCCGGAGGCTCCATCCAAACTCATAGTGACCCTATCCATATTCTTGCAGAATTTAATGCCTTCAAGTTTTTCCTTCTTCATCTTAGTTTCTTGGATTAGCATAATATCTGGTCTATGATCCCTTATCATATTCCTTGTTAAATCCTTCTTATGTGGACCATTAAGTCCACGAATATTCTTATATATTAGCTTCATTTATAACTAGATGTGCAGGTATCCTGGATGGTCTTTTGGGTTCCATCTGCTATGTTCTTGCAGGCTTCTTCTTGCTAGATCTAGCTCAATTTTTTTTGCCCTAAATTTTTCATTTTTACACCCAGATCAACTTTGTTCTTACTCTTGGTTTCTTCTGGGAAACAGGGGAGGGGTCCCTACTGTTCTTTTTCTTTCTAACACTGGTCCATTCACCCATCATCCCTTCCTTTTATTTGGCAAAAATTTCTTCCATTCTTGTGAACTATCCTCGAGTGCCCAATTTTAGTAGAGCTTCCATATTGAATACCTTCTCTGGATGATCCAGATCTGGAATAGGAATAGGCCCACATGGGTGTTCTCACCCTCCGGATTGTTCTGCACAGGCAAAAAAACCACAAACTCCTAGGAGGGTTCAGGGGATCTCAGAGAAATAGAAGAAATGTCTTGCACACATGGGGTCCCTTCTTGACTACCCATAACTTCCATGGTTCTATCTACTCCTAAGTGTTCATGCAAAAATTTTCCTTCCAGGGTTGATTCGGCCACAACAGAGGGAAAGATATCCACACTCTCCGAGGATAGATCCGATTGTTGTATGGGTTCCCCCATTTGATCTTTGATGGTTGCTTCTCTTTCCTCTTGTTTCTTTTGTGTAACAGGGATAGCAGTTGTTGAATCCTTTTTCTTCCATACTTGGGTGCTATTCGCTAAGGTTCCCACTTGAGACTTCTCCATATTTGGGGCTTAAGGAACCTGGTCCTTTGTTCTTCCTACAGACATTTGAGCCTTCCTGTATTTTTCCTTAGCTAGTTAGGGCACTTTCTAGCCATATGTCCTGCTTTCTTGCAATGAAAGCAAGCCAAAGGCACACTTTCATATTTTTTACAGTAATCTTTTGCCCAATTTAGAGTGAATTTCTATGACCTCTGGCATATCTTTCCCCTCTTCCACCCCTATGCAAATTCTAGAATATAGGTAAGGTGCCTCTATAGTATATGCACCAAGATGGGGGACCAAAAAGGTGCCAAATGCCTTTTTGGTCCTCCATACGCACATAGGTCATGCGCCCTATAAGGCGCACACCCTATGGCTTGGATTTCCCAAGCCATAGGGCGCATGCCCTCTAGCCTATTTTTTGTTCTTACATAGGGTGTACGCCCTATAGGGAGTACACCCTATGTTAGACACACATCCACTCTAAAGGAGTGAGGGAGTAACAAGGGAGGAGAGAGAGAGAGAGACTCTCTCTTTCTCTCTCATTTTGTTATTTTTTGTCTAATATAGGGCGTACGCCCTATAGGCCATATGCCCTATATTGAGTATAGGGTGTGTGCCCTATAGGGCATACACCCTTTTAACGACATTGAAGTTTACCAAGCCTAAGGCTTGGATTTGCCTTGGAGTTCCAACCCAAAGGCTTGGAGGATTCAAATAGGTCTGAGACGTGTTTTCCAACAAACCTAGAAATAAATAACATTTTTTCTTGTGTGCTCCCTGTCAGGTTTGCACGTGGTTCAATAATGATAAAATCAAATGGCGTGATATTGTAGATCTCTCTGATAGCTATCTAACCATGTAATTTATTTTGAATTCTCCTTACGTTAAGCTTTTCATCTCTAATTTCTTTTCTAAGTATGTCTGATTTTTGTCCAAAACCAACATGTATTTATTTGGGCTTAGATTTTGGCTCGTTCATCAAATTTTGAAAAAAATTTGCATTTTCAGAA
Source organism: Thuja plicata (assembly GCA_018584345.1). Lineage (NCBI taxonomy): Eukaryota > Viridiplantae > Streptophyta > Pinopsida > Cupressales > Cupressaceae > Thuja > Thuja plicata. Next base: position 5,967,148 of record MU226051.1, on the reverse strand, counting down.
ACTAGACTCCATTCTACACACTTTTAAGAAAATAAGTTTTGATTGTCAATTAGTTTTCAATGATTTCTAGGGGGAGCACACAAAAATTTCACATTTTTCACGATGTGTCCACTTCGGAAAATGGAAAAAAATCACACTTTCATCAAAAAATTAGTAAAAAAATATGGGATAAACTAGGTTGTGTTAGCTAATTTCTCATTGGAGCGATTAAATTTTTTAAAAAAGAAAAATTAACATTTTAGGGGGAGCACACCAGACGCTATGTTATATTTTTTCACAAAAAATAGGACCACTTTTTGTGCTCCTCCTTTTTGAGGGCCTTAATTTCCACCATTTCTAAAATAAATTAGTAGTTTAGAAACTAGATTTAGAGTAGAAGTTGAACTCTTGTTTTTATCACATTTTAAAATTTTGAGTGTAACTATCCTCAATTTCTCGTTGAAGTTCAGAGTTTGCTAATTTCAAAAAAAAGTGGCATTTTATACCCCCTTTTTGGTCCCCCATATTTGTACACTTACCCTTCTGTCCACCATCACTGGGTCAATCGAAATAATTTCTCCAAAGGATCTGGCAATTCCAACAAAGATATCTTCGAACCAAAACTCCAGAAGGAGCTCCGGAAGCCTTACCCAAACTAGGGCTTGGATAAAGAATGAATCGTTTAGGTTCAAATTTGGAGACCACTTCTGCAGTGCCAGAGAGGATTTCCCAATAGCCCATACCCCAGCACAAATAATCTTGGCATATTCTTCCTGGCATGAAAATTCAAAGGACATGAAGGCCTTTGCTATGGCTTTAATTTCAACCTGGCCCTTTAGATTCCATTCTTTCTTAGCAAAATTTCTAACTATGTCAATATTTGGCCTAGACCCAGTGAATTTTCCCACCAAAGTTAGAGACATAGTAGCAATATTGTGGTCAATCAGTTCATCAGATAAAGAAATGGCGTACTTTCCCTTTTCCTTCTTAGATAGGTCTTTTATAACTCAGAAAAGAGACTTGCCTAAGGGTTTGATCCCGAATAAAGTTGACCAAGGACGGTGCCAGGCATAATCTTCCTTGACACAAGATTGAGCCTCTAAATGCGCAAAGGAAATCCCCACCTCCTCTTTACCTAGATCCTTCTGTCTGTCACTTGGGACCCCATCCTTGTTTTTTGAATCTTCATTTTCCTGGTCTACCAAAGGGCCACCATCACAAGCTCCAGCAGCAACATCCGGCACCTACAAAACCAATTTCCCGCTTGCTTCCAAATTCAAAATTCCTTCCACTCCAGCTCCCGCTCCTTCCATTATTTTATGTTGACTATTCAACTTGTTACTCATGAAAATCTTGAATATTATTGGGGTTCCTTACATTTTGATGAACAAGTTGAGAAAAGATTCATGTGACCCTTTCCTATAAATTTGTATTCTTATGCTACATCATATTTTCACTCTCGTAATAATATATCCAAAAAGTATGACCCGCTATAATGTTATTGATAGATTTTTAAAAAATGGTCAATGCTATGAAGATCAATTGAACAATCTAAATTAGTGAGTCATTATGAAAAAGTGTTTACTATATTGCAAAATCTTAGATGGTTCTAGAAAATGATTAGGATTGAAAACCCAAGGCATTCACATAACTCTTGAAGATTTTTTCAAAGAATGACACTAAAGTTATTATTTTTTTATGCAACATTCATAATAATCTTGGTTTTCCCTTATTCTATCTATAATTTGTATATGATGATATGGATACCATTATTCCATTAGAAAAATTTGTAAATGGTGAAGAATTATTTAAATTGTATGTGTGTCATGAGGACATCTCTATTTATTACGGTGCTATAAGGTTCCCTTGTGTGTTTGAACTTCATATTTTGTGACCAAGATGTCACTTTAGAACTATGTCATGTAGGAGGTCCACAACCAATCACGCATCACCTAAAAAATATCATCTTTTATTTTCTAAGTTTTTGGTCTCTCATGGTGGTTTCAAGAATCTCATTTCATCAAGAAGTTGCTTGCTAAAAATTTGTTGGAAAAGGAGTAGAAACACAAAGTGTTAAAAACTATATTTTTATGGTATTTTGGCATTATTTTTAGTATATCATTTATTGTCTAAAATTTTGAATCCATATGTATTCCTAAAGATGAACATGTGAAATCTTGATGTTCAAGTTTTTGGACCAATTGAAAGATTTTCGCACGTTCAAAATTAATACCAAAATTTGGTCTATCAACAATTTTCTATGCATTTTTGTGACACTTTTGGGAATCCATTTCTCTCTAGCACATTTAATATTATATCATAAAACTAATGTTTCCTATTTTTAAAGCAATATGAATGTAAAGGCTATCCAAATTCAAACAAAAAACAAATTTTGAACTCATTAAAAAATCAATTTTGGATAAAACTAAAAATGATACAGAATAATTATCTTTAAGAATGTTGGGAGAAAATTTAAAAGACAAGATTCTTTAAGTGGAGACAAAATATTGAAGGAAATGAATATTTGGATGCCTCTATGAGGTTGCATTAAAAAGAGAGGCATTGAAGAGGAGTTGGATGCCTCTGAATATGGGGTTTATGGAGTCAAATTTGTAATAAAGAAGATGAAGAATAAAGTATGATGGTTGCATGGAGAGTATGAATGAACGGGAATATGAGTAATTGAGTCTTCTATAGAGAAATTTTATGAAGGCCATGAGTGTAATGTTGTTGTTACAAGTTTGGTTTACATGGAAACAAGATTTTGTTATAGAATTTAAATTAAATTAATATGTATGAGTATCATTTGAGAGCACTTTTATTTCGTTATAAAGTTTGTGTAGGATGTGTAGTTGGCTACTTGTTTGGGATTATCCTTGGGATTGTTTGCAGTAAATTGTATTTGAGCATCAAATCTATAGGAGAAAGAATAAAAATAAGAGTATTTCAAAGGAGGTGATTGAGGTGAAAAAAGTTCCACAAATGAAGAAAAGAGAGATGAACAAATTTGGCAAATGAAGATAGGGATATTTCCAAGTAGATCTTGAAAGAGGAGGAAAAAGAAAAAAAATAGCTACCTATCACAGTATAGGAATGTTGCAATTTTTTTTTAACTTGAAAGAGTAATCCTACTACTCAACTCTATTTGTTGTTTATGCTCGCAATTTTCTTAACCAACATGTTTGATGCAGGACCATCCAAGTCCATAGCAAATATTGCATCAACCAAGAAATATTATCTTTTATTTTCTAAGTTTTAGGTCTCTTGTGGTGTTTTCAAGCATCTCATATCATCAAGAATTCACTCACTGGTAGAGAGTTGCAAAAGTTGAAAAGTACCTAAAAAGGGGGTTGAAACATTGTGTTCAATGAAATCTTTTTTATGGAATTTTGGCTTAAATTCACGTATATTATATCTTGTATAAAAATTATGATCCACATGTATTCCTAACAATGAGGGTGAGAACTCCCGATGTTTGAGTTTTTAAACCAATTGGAGGATGTTTGCACATTCAAAATTAATATCAAAAAGTGGTCTATCAACAATTTTCTATGTAGTTTTGTGAGCCTTCTAGGTATTATTTTCTCTCTATAGAACATTTAATATTGAGTTGGTAAACTACTAGTTCCTATGTTTAAAATGATATAAATGTAAAGGCTCTCCAAATTAAATATTAAATAATGATTTGAACTGATTAAAAAGTCAATGCTGGAGAAAACTAAATATGATACAATATAATTCTTGTGAAGAAGGTGGGAAGAAAACTAAAAATACAAGCTTCTTGAAGTGGAGACAAAACATTAAAGAAGGAAATAGAGAGTTGGATGCCTCTTTGAGGCTACATTAAAAAGAGAGTTCAATACAAAATTAAAAAGAGAGGCATTGAAGGGGAGTTGGCTGCATGTGAATATGGGTTGTTTAGAGACTCAAATCAGCAATAAATAAGATGAAGAACATAGAACAATGGTTTCATAGAGCGGGTGAGTGATGAGAATATAAATAAGGAATTTTTCTATAAAGAGAGGCCGTGAAGGCCATGAGTGTAATGTTGTTGTAAGTTTTTCTTATATGAAATAATATTTTGTTGTAGATTTTGAATTCAATAGAAACTATATGAGTATTGTTTGAGAGCACTATCCTTTCATTATAAAATTTGTGTGAGATGTGTGGTTGGCTTGTCTAGGATTTTATCCTCGGGCTTCTCTTCCTTACTACGTCTCTTGATATTTTTCCTACTCAAAAGTTCAACTAATATGGTGGTTTTGCTTAATTTTTTTTTTAAATCATAATCATATGAAGCATTAGCTTTCACCATTGTGGTTCACATAATAACATCTTATAGCCCAATGCAACTAGTAAAGAAGAAGATTAGAAAGGTGCATCCAAGAATTTATTCAATCTTTAAAGAAGAACTAGAATAGATGTTGAAAGTGAGATTTATTCAACCTATAGATTACTTAGTCTAAATTTCTAATACGGTACATGTTGACACTAAACCTATTAGATGTATCCAAACTAGTAATGTTTTTTTGTAACAAAGCATCTTTTATGAATAGTTTTCTTCTTCTAAATATTAATATTAAAAACTTGATAATTTTCTCCTTCCAAACATTGATTCTCATTTTGTATTCAATTTGAAATTTCTAAAATTACATTATAAATGAAAAAACATTCTACAAATAATAATCATATGTTTAATTTTTTATTAACACTACATAAAATTTGATAATCCAATAATAAATCTCTAATAAAATAGATAAAATTAAATACTAAAAACTCACCATTAATTAGTTAATTCTATTAAATAAACTCACCTTCAAAGGCACGGTTAAATTTTGTTACCATTACGCTATATCTCGCATTAATTAATCAGGAATCTGCCTCTGGCCAATGCAAGGCAAAATACTAAGCAGAATGACAGAAAGCCGTCTTTGATGTGGCCGCAATTTATTATTCTTCAAATCTAATGTGTATGTTTGATGGCAAAGTGTAGTTTCTTAGAGGCTACGAAGCGAAGAAGAGGAAGCCAGTTAGGAGCACCCTTTTGTTGAACAAAAGGTCAAACAACTTTAATATCACATACCATCAATACCTTTATGCTAAAGATTACATATTTCTGATACCATCAAGGTCTCTGTCTTTCTTACAATCTGCTATAATTAAAAAGTATATCTAATCAAATATTTGAAATCTACTAAATTGTAGCAAGAGGGTGTTGGTCTGAGGTACAATATCAGCATACTAGAGGAGAATTAACAGTAAATTAATCCAACCTAAAATGCAGTCAAACAATTCACAGTCGTTTACCTCTATCAAAAACCAAAATAACAAAATTATAGTCCCAGCCAGCATTGAAGTCTTAAAATTAAAACTACAATAAAAAATGCAGCCCAGCGAGAAGACTTATCCACAGCATCCCTAAGAACCAGCAGCAGAATCATACGTGGAATGCAGCAGAATGAATGTGTTAACAAAAATTCTTATCTTTCTTCTAAAATTTGGTAATCATTTATACCTCAAAATATTAATATCTAATAATATTTCCATCATAAACACACAGCACTAAACACTAAACAGCAGATTACAATCTAGATCTGAGTCTCCACATAAACAGCTGGTGTCTTAATCACAAGGCACTGGCTCTTTAAACTCTTCCAGAAAATCAACTGTAAGAAATTTGGGTTGCATTGAATCTGAATGCATTTGGGCAGCAAAGATATCCTGCTCATCAAACACCCCAAAAAGACCAGAAAAATTATCACACCACGTCAGCGTGTCCTCCACAGATTCTGATTCAGCCTGTGAGAAAGTTGTCACAAATTCATCTTGCCCAATGTAACTCAGCTTCTCATTATGAGAAGATTGACTCCTCCGATGGCTCATAATAGGCTGCTTTTTCTTCTTTTTCTTTGATTTTTGAAGAGATTGTCTGGACAAAAGGGCAGAATGTTTTCCAGTGAGCTTTTGTACAAGCGCACCAAAATTTGCAGGATCGGTTATGAAAACTTTTGGTGGAATGATGTGCACAAACCGTACGATTGGGGCAATGCTTTGGCTCTGCTCTATCATTTCAGGAGCTCCACACGAGGAATCTTTTAATTTGGACATTGTGTAGGAATGAATGCAAAAATGGGCGAATAAGGAAGATGGCAAGAATCGAATGGGTTGAAGACTTGCCAGGAAGAGGATATTTATAGAGAGAAGTGGAAGATTTAGGGAATCAAAATGTTGTTTATTCTTCGTTTTTTTTTATGGCCAAAATGTTTCTAATTTCAAGGTGAATGAGAAGAAAATAAATAACGACGCGGCTAAGCTCCATACAAAATGTACCATTGATCAAATTTGAAAATTCTGAAAATACTACGGATTTTTGTGAAATTTTCAGCATCTCTTTTTCATGATCTACATATTTTGTGGTCGAAAACCACAAAAAATTTGGCAAAAATTTACTGTGTTTTCACGAATTTGAGAAAAAAAAAAGTTAGACCTTTTTTTGTCTTTGGTGCATTTTGTGTAGAGCTTAGCCAACGCCATAAATAACACCCTCAAAGGACAGTCAACCAAAGCACAGTTGACTGTGAGTTAAAAATGCCAATATAACAGGACTGTTAACAATAAATTATCAAATTTATTGATTAAGAGTTAGTTTGAAAGAGATTTATGTTTTAAAATAATAAAAGATGTCATTTTAACATATTCTTATTCATATTTTAAATAAAAAGATTATATTAAATCTATTTGTCAATACAAATCATCACTTTTATAAAGATCTTCATTGTTTATCTTCCCAACTACTATTTTTGTTATTGAGTTTACACAAGATGTAGACATTAATGGAATTAGATCAAATCTACATTGCAGTCAAATGAAGACTTCATAATAAAAATACAAATAAACATACAAAACATGTTTATGGTATGAATTCTTACACTGGTACTAATTCAAAATCAGAGTTAAAATGCTTGTCAACGCAAATCATTACTTTAATGAAACCTTGGTTATTTAGTTTAGGTGAGAGGTGGGCATTGATAGAGTTGCATCGTGGTCAAATGGAGGCTTCATACAATGTATGAAGGTAGACGTATAAAAACAATTAGTCTCGTTTTGTGTCGACGACCTTTCGATTTTGGTATCTTAGGATGGTCGGTTGTTTGCTAAACTCCTTATTAAAAAATAGAGAGTTGAGTTTTATTAAAAATTGTGGTTAAAGTCAAAACTAGAGTTGAGTTTTATTAAAAATTGTAGTTAAAGTCAAAACTATTTTGGAGCGGTGGACATAAAGCGTCATAAGGTTGACAAAATACTCCAGCGAAGAAAACTTTGTAAGCCGCGTCAGCACCGACGAGATTGATAGAGACTGGTCACAATAATAAAAGAGTTTGTTCACCTGTTCTTACACTTTAGTATGTAAAAACAAAATAAATAATAAAATAATATATAATTTATGATGGTTTAATGGTAGAAAATTTTGTTCTTGAATTTTAGTATGTAAAAACAAAATAAATAATAAAACAATATATAATTTATGTTAGTTTAATGGTAGAAAATTGTGTTCTTGAATTTTAGTATGTAAAAACAAAATAAATAAAACAATATATAATTTATGTTAGTTTAATGATAGAAAATTTTGTTCTTAAATTTTAGTATGTAAAAATAAAATAAATAAAACAATATATAATTTATGTTGATTTAATGGTAGAAAATTTTGTTCTTGAATTTTAGTATGTAAAAACAAAATAAATAAAACAATATATAATTTATGTTAGTTTAATGGTAGAAAAATTTGTTCTTAACCTTTAGTATGTAAAAATAAAATTACTAAAATAATATATAATTTATGTTGGTTTAATGGTAGAAAATTTTGATTGTTGAATGAAAGGTTAATTTGTATGGGACAAGGTATGTATAGTAACCATATTATTGTAATTATATATAAACTAGACTATAAAAACTCTTTTTCTTTTCTTTCTTTTCATCAACATTTCATTTTTTTATTTTTTTTTATCATTTCAATTTTAATCAGGTAATAGAGGATATGACAAAAATGTTGATAGAAGAATGCCTACACCTTATAATTGAAAAACTCTTAGTAAAAATTATTAGTCTTCAAAGATAACTATTCATCATTTTCTTAGTGTAGATGATTATAATTCTTTTATTGATTGATTGGCTATTAAAGAACATAATGTAGAATTATGTTTTACATGAAGTGAAAGTTATTAGTGAATTCTTTATGTCTAACAAATAATTTTTTTATTTTGAATTCTATGGACCAATTTTTTATTTGAGAGTAACAATTTTTCCATCAACATTTCACTTGTTTGACTATTTTAATTTTAATGACAGATTATAAAACATGACCAAAAATATTGATTGGATATAATTGTATGACCCAAAACATTGATGGAAGAATACTTACATGGTCAAATCAAGAAACTTCTAAGATAATATTCTAGATTGTGAAAATTTTATCATTATATAAGATAATTACTTAATGTTGATGAGGTATAATTTTGTTACTAGTGTTTGACTATTAAAAGTACACAATATAGAGTTGAACATTTAGATAAAGTGAAAGTCTTTTATTCAATTATTTGTGTCTAACAAGTAACAATCTATAAGATTTGAATTCTATGAACCATTTTTTTGATTTGACAATGTAGTTATATTTTCATCAACATTTCACTTTTTATGATATTTTAATTTTAATGATGGATTATAGAATATGACCCAAAACTTTGATGGATAAGTATTTAAATGGTCAATTTGAGAAACTCCAAGCTTTATAGACTATGAAAATTCTTTGGAGCTGAATATAATAATTATTACTATTTTTAGTGTTGACGAGGCATGATTTTTTATTGATCGTTGGACTATTAAAATTACATAATGTAGAATAATCTTTTTACATAAAGTAAATGTATTTTAGTCAATTATTTATGCCTAACAAATAACAATCTCTAATATTTGAATTCTATGAACCAATTTTTTATTTTATAGTGTTACTATTTCTCCATCAACAAACACTACATCTTTGATCTCAAGCTGGATGTCCTACTTTTACAAGAGGTTAAGATGTCTACCAGTAATTTCACTACCCTGGTACCTTATCTTTGGCCGGGGGCTGCTTTTCATTACTCAGAAGCTACGGGTGCGTCTGGTGGTATTGCTATGCTCTGGAACCCTAACAAAATAACAGGTCAGTTGGCTGCTTCCTCCCCTAACTTTTTGTTAGGAACCTGTGTGTTCCTTCTATTATTTTGTTAGTGTAGTGTTGTTGGACGCATATGCTTTGTAAGTCACCCATGAGTATATTTTATTATCCCACATGCATAGGCAGTATTACTTTTCTAGATTGTACTTAGTATATAAGTGTATGTTGAGGCCTTTGATGGGTACCGATGAATTTATTGTATTGAGCTTGCTCAAAGGAGGTTACCCCCTCAAAGTGGCCCGTGATCAATAGATTCACTCTGAGTTCTACTATTGCTCTATATTCTATTATTTCATGTATTTTCACCATATTGTTGGAGGTTCCTCTCATCTGGTATCAGAGCACTCTCTTGGGCTCGCTGGGTGCAAATTACGTCAAAAAAAAAATTTGTCTTGGCCTTCAGGTTCCTTTCAATTCATATTTCTTGTTATTGCAATACTTCTTTTCAGTTATTTAGTATTTGAGTGATTTTCCCTGAGTCGATTGTCAAAAAAAAAAAAAATCTATTTTTTAGCCATAGCTTCCTTGCTTTCTTCCTGTTTCCTCTCAAAGTTTCGCAGAACCCCTGAAATATCGTTCCGCATACTTCCTTCCTTGACGACCCCACCCCAAATTCTACATATTGAAGCCCTAAATCCCTCATTTATCTAATTTTAGGGTTTGCCCTATCTTTTTTGCCTCTCATCCAATCGCCACCAAACCGAGCCACAAGGTTCAATTCCTAATTCTACTCCCTTGTCCCTCTTGGACTGCTCATCTCATTCCGCCTCCTCAACCCTGAAACCCTCCTTTTTCTTTTTCCCTTTTCATCAGAAAGTGTCCAACCACTCGTCAAACACCCATTTTCCATATGAGTTTTGCCCAAATCCAAGTTTGCCCTAACTGAAAAAGTTTTTGTTTCTTGTTTTCTACCCATTTCCATAAATAATAATAATAAAAATTATGCTTTATGGTTGTTACACGTACAGGAGCAAAAATCATGGAGGAGGAACTTGCATCCCTCAAAGCCAAACTTCAAGATCTGGATGACAAATTTCTCGGTCTCACTCTTCAGCATTCAGCCATGAACCGCAACCATCCTAGAGACGTTGGGTTCTCTTCTGGAAATTTTTGTGGACCGAAGCTTGATTTTCCTCGCTTCGATGGTGCTGATCCAACTGGATGGATTTATAGGGTAGAGCAGTATTTCAGCTTGCATAATACTTTGGATAACAACAAAGTCCCGCTTGCATCTTTTCATTTGGAACATGAAGCTCTTCAATGGTTCCGTTGGTACATCAAGGCTAATGTAGACCCAACATGGACAAAATTGTGCACACTCCTTTTGGAGCGCTTTGGCCCTAGTGCTTTTGATGATTTCACAGGAGCACTCACTAAATTGCGCCAAACAGGCACTGTAAGAGAATACCAGACAGAGTTTGAAAAATTAGCTAATCACATAGAGGGATTGTCTGATGAATTCTTCTACAGTTGTTTTGTCAATGGTCTGAAGGATGCACTTCGATCTGAAGTAAAAATGTTTCGACCCACTACAATGAGGGAAGCCCTTGGGTTGGCTAAGTTAGCAGAGGACAAGATTAGTGCTCTACAACGTTCCAGATCCAATTTTGTTCCATTCAAAAATACGGGTTCTCACAACCCTCAAGTCATGCCAGCTCCCAGAACTACTCCTATCAAGCACTTGTCTAAAATAGAGATGCGGGCTAGGTGAGAAAAAGGGCTTTGTTATAATTGTAATGAGAAATGGTCCCAGGGCCATATATGTGTTCAAAAAAAGCTCTACCTCTTGGATGTGGATTCTTCACCTGAACTGGAAGAATATGTAGATGCACACAAAACAGTGGATGATGAGGTTGAGCCTCAACAGCCTGAACCTCCTTCGCCAGAAGCTCAACCAGAGATATCTGTACATGCTTTGGCAGTAGTCACTACTCCACAAACCATGCGGGTCCAGGGTTTCTTCAAGAAGATCCCTCTTACTATATTCATTGATTCTAGTAGCACTCATAACTTCATTGACCCCCGAATCACCAAACAGGCTGATTGCTTTGTCCATCCCTGCTCTAGTTTTGAAGTCATGATTGCCAATGGGGGCACTTTACCTTGCAAAGGGAAATGTCACAATGTGCATCTCTCTATTAGAGATTATAACCTTCACTCTGACATGTTTTACTTTCCCTTAGGTGGATGTGATGTGGTTTTGGGCGCCCAATAGTTACGTACTCTTGGCCCCATTCTATGGGATTTTGCTAAACTTTGGGTGCAGGTTTTAGCCAATGGGCAACAACACACTTTGAAAGGCTTATAGCCAGGGTCTCTCAGCATCATCAGTTCACATCGTATGGAAAAACTTCTTAAGAAGAATTCACATGGTGTCATCGCTCAGCTCCATTCCATTCAGATGCAGCCCTACAACAAATTTTGGATAAGTATTCAGGTGTATTTGCTAAACCTGTGGGATTGCCCCCTTCTCGCCCAGAGGACCATCGTATTCAGATCCTTCCTGGCAGTGTTCCACCCAACATCAGGCCCTACTACTACCCATTCCATCAGAAGACTAAAATTGAGATGCTCGTTCATGACTTACTGAAGCAAGGTATTATTCACCCTAGTACCAGTTCCTTTTCTTCTCCAATTCTGCTTGTCAGCAAAAAAGATGGGTCATGGTGACTCTGCATTGATTTTCAAGCACTTAATCATCTCACCATAAAGGATAAGTTTCCCATTCTAGTTGTTGATGAACTTCTTGATGAGCTTCATGGCGCTCATTTTTTCTCCAAGTTGGATCTTTGTTCTGGGTATCATCCAATTCGGGTTAATGAGAAGGATATACCTAAAATAGCCTTCTGCACACATGATGGTCACTATGAATTTTTAGTCATGCCCTTTGGCCTCACTAATGCTCCTTCAACATTTCAGGCAGTGATGAATAAAATATTTCGTCCATACCTCTGAAAATTCATTCTGGTCTTCTTTGATGATATCCTCATATATAGAAAAACCTAGGTTGAGCATCTCCATCATCTGGAGCTTGTAATGCAACTTCTCTCTGATCATCGACTCTGTGCAAAACAGTCTAAATGTGTGTTTGGATAGGAGGAAGTGGAGTATCTCGGGCATATTGTTGCACACCAAGCGGTTCGGGTGGATCCTACAAAAATAGATGCCATGAAAAATTGGCCGCATCCTAAAACTCTCAAGAGCCTTCGGGGTTTTTTGGGGCTGACTGGCTATTACCTCAAGTTTGTCAAGAATTATGGGAAGATTGCAGCACCATTGACAGCTATGTTAAAAAAGGATGCTTTTACCTGGACCTATGTTGCTGAGAATGCGTTTGAACAACTGAAACAAGTTATGTGTAGTACACCTGTTCTCGCTATGCCAGATTTTTCCAAGCCCTTCACTATTGAGAGTGATGCTTGCGGCAATGGACTGGGTGTTGTTCTCCTTCAAGATTACCATCCTATTGCATTCACTAGCAAAGCCCTTTCTAGTAAGAATCTAGCCCTATCTACTTATGAAAAAGAAATGATGGCTATTTTGCATGCTGTATAGAAGTGGTGTCCATACCTCCTAGGGAGTCATTTTTGCATCAAGACTGATCACCAAAGTCTGAAATACTTTCTGGAACAACGGGTATTCTCCCCTATACAACAGAAATGGGTCAGCAAACTCATGGGGTATGATTATGAGATCACCTACAAGAAGGGTAAGGACAATATTGTGCAGATTCTCTTTCTCGCAAATTTGATGATCAAGCTTCCCTTTCAGCTATTTCCATGCCAATTCCCAATTGGTTAGCATCTGTTCAGCAAGGCTATGTCAGTGACTCTTTTTTATCTCAAATCATTCACCAGCTGGCCAATAATCCTTTTGCTATTCCGCATTACTCTTGGGATGGTGCTTCTCTCTGATACAAGGGTCATATAGTGCTTCCTCAGAATCTAGATCTACAACAGGCTATTTTTTATGAACTCCATGCTTCTTCTTCGGCAGGGCACTCGAGATTCCTCAAAACTTATGAGAGGGCAAGGTGAAACTTCTTTTGGAAAGGAATGAAACAGATGATTCAATAGATGGTGGTTGAATGTGATACCTACCAATGCCACAAGGGTGAAATGACCCTCCTTCCTAGCTTGCTAGAACCCTTGCCCATCCCTACACGGATTTGGACTGATATTTCTATGGATTTCATTGAAGGGCTTCCTAAATCAGGTGGCAAGATCTTTCATCTTCATGGCCTCCCTTCTTCATGGACAGATCTTTCATCTTCATGGCCTCCCTTCTTCCATTATCTCAAATTGTGATCCAACTTTTACCAGTCATTTTTGGACTGAACTATTTCAGCAAACTGGCACCAAACTAAAGATGAGTTTGGGCTATCACCCACAAACCGATGGTCAGATAGAAATTGTCAACAAATGCTTGGAAACTTATCTTCGCTGCTTCACTTTCGAACAACAACATCAGTGGGCCAAGTGGCTTCCTTTAGTTGAATGGTGGTACAATACCTCTTACCACACTACCTCTAAAATGACTCCATATGAAGTAGTCTATGGTCAGGCACCTCCAGTGCTCCTTCCCTACACTCCTAGCAGCTCACCAGTCCAGGGAAGTTGACATAGTTCTCTGCACCAGGGATCAGATTCTTTGCACCTTACAGGATAATCTTCACATGGCCCGCAATCGAATGAAACAGCAGGAAGATCAACACCGTTCTGAGTGCTCATTTCAAGTTCAGGATATGGTTTTTCTTCGTCTACAGCCATACAAGCAATCCTCCCTGAAGCTTAAAGGGCATCATAAGCTGGCCCCAAAATTTTATGGGCCATATAAAGTTCTGTAGAGGATTGGTTTAGTTGCTTATAAACTGGAACTTCCTCCTTATTCCTGCATTCATCCAATATTTCATGTTTCTTGTCTCAAGCAAGTTCTTGGTACCAATGTCAGAACACAAACTGCTCTCCCTGAAATGGATAAGGAAGGATCCATTCTACTGGAGCCTATAGCAATCCTTAACCGGCACACTCGTCAGCTTTGCTCTCACTCCATCTCTGAGGTCTTGATTCAGTGGCATGGAATGCAACCAGAGGATGCTACATGGGAACCCCTTCTTCAAATTCAGCAATAATTTCCACACCTTAAGCTTTGAGGAAAAAGATTTTTTCTAAGAGAGAGGGGATGTTAGGAACCTGTGTGTTCCTTCTATTATTTTGTTAGTGTAGTGTTGTTGGATGCATATGCTTTGTAAGTCATCCTGTGAGTATATTTTATTATCCCACATGCATAGGTAGTATTACTTTTCTAGATTGTACTTAGTATATAAGTGTATGTTGAGGCCTTTGATGGGTACCAATGAATTTATTGTATTGAGCTTGCTCAAAGGAGGTTACCCCCTCAAAGTGGCCTGTGATCAATAGATTCACTCTGAGTTCTACTATTGCTCTATATTATGTTATTTCATGCATTTTCACCATATTGTTGTAGGAGGTTCCTCTCACTTTCTTGTTGTCACCTTCAGGAAGAATGGAACTGAATGGACCACCTTCAATATCTATGCACCTAACACCAAGTATGGTAGAGCTTCCCTATGGGTTGATCTTGGCCATTGGCTGAATGAGGACAATTCTGCAAACTTCCTTCTGGCAGGGGACTTCAACACCCCCCTTTACCCTTCAAAAAAGTGTGGTGGCCTTATGGATTACTCGGATAGCATGGGGGAGCTGGCTGATTTTATATCTTGCACTAGTCTTTTGGACATCACTCTAAAGGGAAACCCCTTCACTTGGTCCAATAACAGGAAGGGTGCTCACCTAATCCAGGTGAGGCTTGATCGATTCCTGGCCACCTCTTCATGGAACCTTTGCCTGAATTCTTCCTTGTCTTCCCTCCCTAGAACTACTTCAGATCATAACCCCCTCTTGCTATGCTAGCTTGACACTCCTAAGGCCAGCCCAACGCCCTTTAGATTTGAAATTATGTGGTGCTCTCACCCATCTTTCAAAGATCAAGTGAAATTTTGGTGGAAGACCAATATCAGGGGTATTGCTATGTTCAGAATAGCCCAAAATCTTGAAATCATCAGAAGGGAGGTTAAAGAGTGGAGAAAACACAACTTTAGAGACTTCCGCAAAGAGAAATTGGATCTCTCTGAAACCTTAGACTCTCTTTAGGCCCAACTAGCATTTGGAAGCTACCCGCCCCAGATTCAGGTGTAGGAGGAATTGACTAGGCACAAGTGGTAGGAAACCCTAAAAAAGAAGAAATCTACTGGAAGCAGAGATCCAAAATCCAGTGGCTTGCTGAAGGGGACAGAAACACTGCCTTCTTCCATAGTTCTGCCAGCATACATAAAAGAAGAAATACCATCTCTTCTCTTATCGATGAAGGAGGGAACAAAGTCAAGGAAAAGGATAAAACTAACCAAGCTACGGTTAACTAATTTAAGGGGTTGTCCTACGTGTCCAAACAGCATCCAAAACCAACTCCCGAACCATATCCAAAGTGCTATTACTCTTAGTGACAATGACATGCTTACGAAGCGGGTCTCTGATGACGAGGTCAAGGAGGCAGTCTTTGCTATGGGAGCTTACAAATCCCCCAGACCTGACGACTTCCCTCCGATGTTTTTTCAGGAATACTAGGAAATTGTGGGGACTGATGTTACCAGAGCTTCCAGAGACTTCTTCAGGACTGGGTGCCTCTTCAAACAACATAACCAAACCTACATTGTGCTGGTACCTAAGCATAAAAATCCTACTACTATGATGGATTTCAGACCCATTAGCCTATGCAATACCTTCTACAAGATCCTTACCAAAATCCTGATTGGCAGAATCAAGCCTCTTCTTGATAAAATTATCTACAATACTCAGAAAGGTTTTGTGTTGGGTAGACAAATCCTAGATGTGGCCATTGCCACCCATGAAATTATCCATTCTATGGATAGAAGCAAAGTCCCAGGTATGGCTTTTAAACTAGATATCTCTAAAGCTTATGACAAAGTTAACTAGTCTTTTCTGATTAAAATCCTTGCTAAAATGGGCTTTAATGAGAAGGTTATCCAAATTATACAAGAATGTACTCAAACTGTTAGCTTCTATGTTCTTGTCAATGGCTCCCCTGGTGGCTATTTTATTTCAGCGAAGGGTCTTAGACAGGGAGACCCTCTCTCCCCCTACCTCTTTATTATGGTGGTTGATGTTCTTAGTAGGAACCTATGTATGCTATCCACTACGGGAAGAATCAAAGGCATCAAACCAGCTTCTACCCTCCCTCAGGTGGTGTTGGAACAATTTGTTGATGACACTTTCCTCTTTGGGTATTCCTCAGCGATTGAGGCCAGACAATGGAAACAAATTCTGGAAAGCTATGCTTGGGCTTCTGGATAGTGTATTGACTATCAAAATAGTCAGTTCTTCTTCTTCAATACCCCTGTGGAGTTACAAAATAAGGTGCTTCAAATTTTGGGTTGTCTGGTAGCTTCGCTCCCCTCTACCTACCTTGGCCTCTCCCTCACGGTCAAAGAGGTATCCCAAGATTTCTAGAATTCCATCCTTGAAAGAACCCAGAGGTAACTGGCCGGTTGGAAGGGGAAGGTTTTAAGCAATGTTGGCAAACTACAGCTAGTGGCCTCCACTCTCCAAGGGATCCCTGTTTACTTCCTT
This sequence comes from Thuja plicata, assembly GCA_018584345.1. NCBI lineage: Eukaryota > Viridiplantae > Streptophyta > Pinopsida > Cupressales > Cupressaceae > Thuja > Thuja plicata. The sequence continues at coordinate 5,950,288 of MU226051.1, read as the reverse complement.
TCCCTTTTTAAAATCAAAAGCAACATGGCCGATAAATTGGAAAATATTCAGAGAACCTTTCTGTGGGCGGGTTCTGAAGAAAAGAGGAGGATTTTTCTTGTCAATTGGGACACTGTATGCCTCCCGAAAAAAATGGGGGGACTGGGCCTAAGCAAAATAGGTCTGATGAATAAGGCCCTTACTACGAAGGTGGCATGGAAGCTCATAGAGGGAAAACTAGATTGGTGCAGATTAATGGAAGCTAAGTACCTCCAAGGACATCCCTACGGGAGGATATTCCACAACAGTGACCTCCCAAGTGGATCCAAATTTTGGATGAACATATGTAAATGTAAGACCCTTCTGTCTAAAGGAGCTTTCTAGCAAATTGGAAATGGGAGATCCATTAGATTTTGGAATGACCACTGGATCATGAATCAACCTAACCTGGGCCACAAATTCAAACCCCTTTTGGAGTATCTCAGACCGAACCTGGGTAATAGAGCTTCCAACTACATCAATGGTAGAGACTGGGTGGATATTCCTAATTGGACAAGGGACAAACCGGACCTACAACACTTGGCCAAGGACCTCATGGATAACCTGACTAATATCAAAATTTTAGGGAATGATGACTCTATTATCTGGGCCCCCACCCAAGTAGGTACTTTCACTATTAAATCTATGTACAATCTGCTTCTAAAGGAGGAGAGTAACCCAGAAGATTGGAAGACGGTGTGGATCCCCCAGCTCATGCCAAAAATTAATTTCTTCTGGTGGACTCTAATGCACGGTAAGGTCCTAACCCAAGATAATCTCATAAAAAGAGGCTTCTCCATGGCTAATAGATGTGTCCTATGTAAGAAGGAGGAAGAAATGGTAAACCACCTCTTCATCCACTGTGAATATGCCACCAGATCTGGCAAGGGATCATCGGCAAATTGGGTACCTTGTGGGCCCTGGACAGAGAAGTTCATCAATTTAACAATTGGAGACCCCCTTCCAACCACCCCCTACTCCAACTCCTCTGGTGTATGCTTCCCCCTCACATATGCTAGACCATTTGGAAGGAAAGGAACAACAAGATTTTTAGAGAGAATAGTAACCAGCCTGAGACCTGCCTCCATATTGGAACTAAACTCCTATGTGAGAATGCCAGAATGGCTAATTAGAAGCTCCCTACCTATCCTCCTATTGCCTGGGAAGTTAGAATTATTGACAACTGGAACCTCCTAGAGGGGTTCACCAGGTTTGATGATGCGAAAAGGATAGCTAGAAATACTACCAGATGGACCGCCCCTCCCAGAGGATGGACCAAATTAAATTTTGATGGGGTGGTCAATAACCTTGGTCATGGAGGGGGAGGAGTGATAAGAGAACACAATGGAACTTGTCTGCTAGCTTATGTTGGTCCTATAAATAACTGCACTATCACCCAGGTGGAAGGAACGACCCTTCTCTGGGGGATTAAATTCATGAAACAAATGAACCTCAGACAGCTGGAAATCAAGGGGGATTCCAAATTGGTTGTTGAGGCCATCAATAGTGGTGCCAGTGCAGAATGGCATGCTAGACCTATCATTTTGGAAAGCTATGAGCTTCTCAATAGCTTCCAATGCATAACTATAGGCCACACGTACAGGGAGGGGAATTCGGTTGCCGACTCAATGGCTGCAATTGGCCTAAAACAAATCAAACTCAATAGTTGGAGGGTGATTAGTGACTTACCTCTAGTGACTCAGCAAATCATCATGGGAGAAATGAATACTACAGTTTAAATGTGCCAGGCTATCATATTCATTACAGATTCTTACTCGATCATGTGCTGGCGTGTTTGGGAAAATTTCGCGATTATGAAAAGGAAAAATCAAATTCCCATAAAGAATTATCATTACTTTTTGAATGTGTGGAGTAAGAGCTTTCCAAATCAAAGGATTTTTTTGGCTATCCTTAATATTAATGCTATTATTTCTTTTAATGGCGCCTGGAGATCCGTTAGATCTGGCGGTACGGAGCCCGATTTCCAAAATTTTCAAGACCAAATTTTTATGTATAAGCTTTCCTCAGAAAGGGTTTATGATTACAAGTGGTTTTTTATGGCCTGAAAAAATGCTTGGCTCTTAGACCTCAAAGATATTCTGGCATAGGAAGAGCAAACCCTCGAAATGGGAGGCAACATTCTCTGCATTGAGCCTGATAACATCGATGAGACTTTCACTTCTGATGCGTTGGTGACTCATTACTATAAAGAAATTGGCATTTGGGGTTTCATGGAAAGAATGAAAGGTGGACATGATGAGAAAATCTCCAAGCAATTTGTCAAGTCCTGGAACAACAAGAGTGTTTCAGTTGGGCGCATTCACTTCCAGCTGAATGAAGAGGTCATATCCAAGGCAACGGGGCTCCCTATGATAGGGAGGAAATACAAAAAGACCAGTCGGATTGCTGACCCTACCAGCCTCAAACAATTTTTGAAGGATGGTGAGCTTCCAGTGAGAAAACATGGGGGTTTCAACAAGGACGAGCTGCCGAAATTCTGGCCAAAAATTTGCCTCATCATGATGAAGTACTTCACGCTGGAAGGTAAGTTCACTGTATTTTACAACTACCACTTTCCATTCCTAAATCATATTAGGAACAAAGATTTAATTTCCATTCCTTTCTATCTCCTACACTCCTTTGAGAGAAATTTCCTCGATATTCAAGCCAACCCTGATAGAGCTATCCTTCATTAGGGCCTCCTCCTCTGCCTCTACCAGCTTCATAAAGCTATCTTCCCGGTACCCCAACCCCCTTTCATTATCCAAATGTTTCCCCAGGAGGATCCCATAGCCAAAACTGAAAAGACCACCCTTTCCTCCTCCCAGTCCACTCGTATCAAACAGGAGCCTGTGGAGGCAGATAAAAAAGCTACAAACCGCAAAAAAGTGTAAAAAAACCTCCCACTACCAAGGAAGGTCAGGAGGAGTCATATGTCTCTGAGTCTGTGGAGTACATTGAGGGGAAAGTGGCTGATAGTACCCCTGAGACGAACTATAGGCCCAAAAAAATAAAAATTATGGAGAGCCAGGTTAATCTGGAGGTGGATTTGAGTGGCTCGTGTAACGCCCTGCCAGGCAACCCAAGAGGACAATAAATAAAATATATCTATAAGATGCAAGTAATTTTTTTTTTTTGTTTAACTAGAATAATATTCATCATTGTACTTCATATCTCTAAAATAAAAAATACTTTTCTACAACTTGAATGCAAGATTTATTCAACTTAAGTCCTCACAGGTTCCCTAACGTCACTACTAAAGCAACATTATCTAAACTATTTACATGCATAATATATCCATTTAATTATGAGCTTAA
>MU226051.1:5883875-5914664 GCA_018584345.1 Thuja plicata | reverse complement strand
TATATATGTATATATATATATACATATACATATATATATATATATACATATATATATACATACATATATATATCTATGTATGTATATATATGTATATATGTATACATATATATACACATATATACATATATATACATACATATATACATGTATATATGTATGCATATATATATATTATTACTCTTAAAGTGATGTTGTCATTATTTTTATGAAAAGACATATCAGTGAATGTAACTGAAGTGTGTAAGTAAGTATAATGCAGGAGACACAGTCGGTAAAGGCAACCGAGAAAGCCATCGAGCACTGAGAAAGCTACATATATCGAGTCATGCAAAGATAGTTATCGAGCACTCATAAGCACCGAGATGAGATTTTAGAGTTACTGAGTAAGAACAAGTATGTTACCAAGTATTCCATAGCCGACATTTCAATTAAATTACGATATACTGAATTTAGACATCGAGCAGGCAGTGTTGCACAAAATTCAAGGCAAGTGTTAGTTGATACATTGGGATTTCAAACACATGAATAAACATGATCACAAGGAAGATCCACCAATGAATTTTTAGAAGGCACAAGATATTGGAGATGTAACCAAGTTTAACCGATGAATTTTTAGAAGGCACAAGATAGTGGAGATGTAACCAAGTTTAACTGCTTAATCTCTACCATTGAAAGATGATTCCCTAGATCTTGTTAACCACCTCAATCACAGTTAACCGCCTAAAAATTGTATAAGAGGTCAGATTAAAATAATGAGCAAGTTGTTGTTTCTATTCCTGAAGTTGAAGAACTAGAGTTGATGAAGTTATTTCACAGAGAAGTGAAGAAGACATAAGAAGAAGGAAGTAGAGCTTATATTACTAAGCTACTGAGTGCAAAATGAGGTAACAGATTTAATGAGCATAACAAGTCTGGACAACATTTGAATGATGCATTCTTATCAGACATTTTTTTATTGAATTTTGTTGTATTCAAAGAAGGAAAAATCTCATTTGTGGGTAGGCCCTAACAAGTCTTTATATTTTGTAAATCCTTTAACCTGGTACATCTCTCAGATTAGATATTGTCAAATCCTTCAACAATGTAGACTGAATAAGTCTTTTTTACTCTTAACCAAGTATCATACTCCTAACAGGGTAAGCTACCAGAAGTAGCTAACATTGTAGCTCTAACCAAGCAACCTTTATAGTGTAGTAGTGAAGGATTGTGGGTGTCATCCCCACCGTATTTTTTTCCTCTAACAAAGGATTTTTGCATGACCAAAATATTTGTGTTATGTGTTGCAGATTTATGACTTGAGTCATTTATTTTATGTTCATATTATGCAATGTATTCAACTCATTAATTGATAATTTTGTATGCTTAAAATTTTTAAGGGTACTGATTCACCCCTCCTCTCTCAGTACATAAATTTTCCAAGTTATTCTAATAATTGGTATCAGAGCTAGTCTCTTGAGATAAGGGTTTAACCACCTAAGAGTAAAGATCGTGACTATGGAAAGTTACAAGAAATCTAAGAAGATTGATAGTCTTGAGTTTGATTTAGAGAGTGCACAAGAGGTGATTGAAGATCTGAAAAAAAAAATTAGAAAAGTCCTTAAAAGTGAGAAAGCAGTTGTGTAGTGAACTAAAATCCACACAACAGCATATTGATACTCTTGAGACAACAGCTGAAAGTAGTCTGAGTGATGAAGTAGATTCAACCATTGTAGAACTCATGGAAAAGAATAAGACACTCACCGAGAAGCTGAACTTAGCAAAGATAGATCAATAAACACAAGCATTAAGAATGAGTGAGATACTTAACTCTAAGGGAGAAGTTGAAGAAGCATTGAGATTAGTTGAAGAAGACAAAAGATGGTTTGAGACAAGAATAGCTGATAAAGACAATGAGATTAGGAGGATAACACAAGTACACTATAATATGACCAATCAACCAGTGAGATCAATTCTAGAGTTGACCAGGAAAGAATTTGAGAATCAAGCACTGAAGTGTGAAGTTGATAGATTGGCCAGAGACCTAAAATCTGAAAAATAATCCAATGAGGTACTAAAGAGAAATGAAGAAACACTAAGATCATTGGATGCACAGATTAAAGGTTAGAGACAAACAAAAGACAAAAATGGACTTGGATTCAATAGTGGGAGCACTACTAAGAAAGGTGAGTCTTCTAATCAAGCTTACAATCAAGAGACTTCTACCCCACAAAATTCAAACAAGCCTAGTTGCTACTACTGTGGGAAACTTGGACATACTGCAAATTTCTGTAGAAGCAAATAGGGTAAGTCACCAAGTTCACCTAAGTTTGATGGATATTTCTATACTGCAATAAGTATGGGCACTGACAACTTGAATGCAGATTAAAGACTGAAAAAAACATAAGGAAGCCAAAGTTTGATGGCTACTGTAATAACTGCAACAAGTATGGTCATAAATCTAAATAATACAGATCACAAAGGAGAAATGAAAAATGGGTACCGAACTAACATAATATGCCAAGCAACAGATAGGGTACATCTATACCATGGGACTACAATACAAGGATATCATGTTTAGTCTATGGAATATATGGACATATTTCTACAAATGGTATGTTCTACATGGTAGGAACAATAGAATATCTTGGAGAAACCATGGCATGGCATGCTTCCATTTTCACAAGCTAGGTCACCTTGCCAAAGACTATAGGTACCGAGGCAAAGCTCCTATCGAGGAAGAGACATCTGAGAAACCCAAAGTGAATGTTGAAGAAATGAGAGATTAGATGAATAGTACATAGAGAAGAAATACCATGGATGATGGAACATCATTCAGGATAGTTGAAGGCACTTCATCCTCCAGATCAAGCACAACTAACTTTTCCTAATCAGTTAAGAGGTATGAGTAGGAACTGCAAGTTAAATTTCAAATCTTAAATTGGTTCCTAGTATATGTGAAGAGATCCATATTAGCATACTTAGATGCATTTGGATACATACTATTGAGTTTATGTTTCACAATTCATTCTGTGAAAGAAATTATAATGTTATATCATTCGATGAAAGGAAATGGTAAAGATAATTGGTAAAGTAAGTTGGCAAAGCATTAATTTTTATTTTCATGAATGTTGGAAACCCTAAACCTAGAAAAATCTATAAATAGACCTTTTCATCTATTATTGTTACTTAATATGTTCTAGAGTAGTATGAGCAAAGTCGCAGAGTTAAGTCTTCAAGATAATTCAAGTGATTGACAAGGTATTCCTAAACTACTTCAATCTATTATAAGATTAGTTGAGTGCATTTGAATATCATTTGGTGTTTCCCTAGTATTGTGTGCACAACCGAGCTAATAAAAGAAAAGCCTTAAGTGAATATAGCAGAGAAATTTGAAAGAATGGCACCTAAACTTAAGAATCCAATTGTTGTGGAAAATGTTAAACCTATGAACCCTAAGTGCAAACTATCTCCAATGATAGAAATAGAACATGATATGATGGGAGCTTTAAATTTTATTCCACCAAGGGTTATCTTGATCGAAGATGTGCAATATTTCATCCATTGTAAAGTTGAATATATAAGTGAAACTGAGATTGATATATCATTTCAGAAGTTGTGTGCAAATGGAAAGCTAAAGGATGACTATATTCATTTGAAAACCAAAGGTTTGACACATGCCCTTCACTTACTAAAATTATTTAAAATAGAGTGGATAAGAATGTTTCTTAGTCGAGTCTATGACCAGTTCATATGACTTGATCAACCAGTGAAGATAAAAAAAGATATTTTACACATTGTAACTGGTTACCCGATTGGAGACAAGTCAAAGGCTATAAGATAGATTGAGAAGCATAAATTGAGTGAATTGACCAAGGCAAAGTGGGATGGGAGAGGTCTAAAAACTTCTACTATTGAAGACCTTGAGCTGAAATTTGTGTGCAATATCATATCCTACCAAGTGTTTCAATCTTCAAGAGTTGACAACATACCGTGTGGAGCTATAGATTTAGCATATGAGATTGTGAAGAAGAACTTGCATATTGATATTTTTCATATTTTGTTGAAGCAATAAGAAGATAACATGAATACCATAAGGAAATCAAAGACAAATACTTTGAATTTTGGATCATTACTGGTATGCATATTTTTCTATTTTCAGAATTTCTTCCAATCTATTGGTGATGTTAGATGGAGCACTAAGAAGCCTATCATATATCAAATAAATGATTACATTTTGAGCCTAGGAGAAAATCTTAACATGATAATGAATGGTTACTTTTTCAATTTTCAAGCTAAGATGGATAAGAAGCTCAGGATACTGCTCCAATTACTCGAGAAATATCATGACACTATCTATTTTGAAGTGGACACTGACACATGCATTATCAGGGAAGTTGAGCCAAGAAGTATCTAGATACAGCCTATAGGATACGAGATGGATGTAGACATTGCATCTCAAAAAATTAAGACTATGTTAGCTAAGCCTATTAACAGGAAATCCAATAGATATGGCACTTATGAAGAGGTTAAAGAGAAGAGAAAACAATAAATGCTAATACATAAAGCCCAAAGGAGGACACATAAAATGATTGAGAAATTGTCAAAGGATCTCAAAGTTGATGATGAAGCAGATGAGGCTAGACCCTTTGACACAAAAGGAAAGAAGCCACTAGAAATGAAGGCCTCACCAACTACTACTACTGCTAGACCAAACACAAGGTCCACATCTACACTCAGAGCAGAAAGGAAATCAAAATAAAAAGCAACCAAAAGATAAAATATATGTGAGAAGTAAGAAAGATATCATTCGGACAATGAGAAAACTAAACTTGTAAGAAGATAGTGAGATAGATACTGAAGGCCTAATACAACATAAGAATGTAAGCATAGGTTGATTACAAATGACTCTAGACGAGTCACTTGAGTTACTTAAGAAGAATGGAGGAATTGTAGGAATCGGATATATGAAGTATAATGAACAGAATGAAGAAGGTAAAGCCAAGATAGAAGAGACACTTGTTTTTACTTTGTACGTTTTTAAACTTACACTGATTGAAGTTTTTAACCATCTAAATCTTGAATTGTATAGTTAAATTGATGCTAGATGGAAATATGCATTGAATATTGAGAGGAAAATGAGGGAAATATCCCTAATTCTAGCTCAACCCACAAAGTCTGTAACTGAGATAGATGAGACAATGAAGAAATTTTCCAACTGATTTCTTATCAAAGGTAGATCTTTAAGGATCATGCTTGGAGAGTTAGAGAAAGTACAAAATGAGACCAATGACCAATGGAGAAAAATTATTTCTATATACATGAAAGATGGGATAGCAAAAGATTAAGCTACCAAAGAGAAAGATAAGGATAATCCTATTGATCTTACATTGGAGGAAGATGAAATATTTACTAAAGATATTATAGAGAAGGACCCTACCACTAACATTTCCCAAGATGAAGATGTAATGATAGAAAATGCAACAAAAACTGAACAAATGAATCCTAGTGATTATGTTGATGCAACCCTATTAGAGGAAATATTAGAATGAGTCAATGAGTATTTGGATGTTGACATAGGTATATCTGATGTTGCAACTAACACTGAGGAGAAGGAACCAAACCACCTAAAGAAAAAGAACAAGGAGAAACCAAGGAGCCTAAGGCCACCAAGCCAAACATAGAATAGAACACCAAGGCACCTTCTATCAAAAACACCACACTACAAAAAGAGAAAGTCAGTGAACTTCCAAAGGATCAACAAAAGGACAAGACTAAGGAAAGATAGGGGGCCCATATATTCTTTCATAAATGGTTATTATCCTTGTATGTCTCCATAATCCAATATGCAATTTGACAGAGAAATTCCCTGAGCTATTTTGACTCCAAATCCATTCATCTCTACTCAAATGAGAAAAAGGGAGTAGTCAGGTAGCAGTAGATGCAAGTTGTTAATTTACTCTTCAAGGTGTCTTCTCTTATGTAAGGGCCCTCCTCCACTCTTTTGAATCTTTTCTTTAAATATTTTCCAATCAACTTTGTTAATCTTCCATGTCAAATAATTGCTCACACTACCTCCATTTTCCTCAGTGAGGGATTTTGTTATATCCTTGAAAGTGTTGATAGAAGACAGAGACTTATCCTTATGCCATATGTCCTCCCAATGTCTTGAATATTTACCATCACCAACAATTCTCCTACTTCCTTTAAGGTTGATACTTTTAACTTTTAAAAGGCTCTTCTAGAAGGAAGATCTTGAGGGGATTGTAACATCATACAAAAAAGAATTAGAAGGCCTATTTTGAAGGTATTTAACTTTTATGATTTTGATCCAATCCTTCTCATTCTAAATAAGGAGCCACCCAAATTTAGCAATCAAAACTTTGCTAAATAATCATATATTTCTAATACCTAACCCACCATTCCTCTTAGGAGCTCAAAATTTTCCCATTTAACCAAATCCAATCTCATTTTATCCTTAGTACTAGTCCATAGGAATTTCCTTTTGATTTTTTGTATATTATCAATAACCGATCCTGGGATTTTAAATAAAGAAATAAAATATATAGGGATATTTTGGAGACAAGCCTTGAGAAGTTGGATCTTACCTTCTTGACTTAAAAGCATTCCTTTCCATCCTACTAACTTCCTTTGAAAATGTTTGATCAAGTTATCCAATAAGTTGGAGGATGAATCTTCGTATATATGGCTAACCCCATATAGGAGTTAGGGTGAGAAGCAACATTATAACTCATAATTTTAACAATTTTCTCTTGAAGTTTACTATCCACATTAAAGAAATACAACTTTATTTTCTAGAAGTTAATTTGTTATTTGAATGCTTAATTATAATTTTCCAAGATTTCTTTCCACTTTTCACTTCTTAAATATAGGCTTCACCAAACAAGATTGTATCATCAACAAATTGTTGATGTGAGGAGGGTTGAGGTAGGAAGTCAGTTTAATTCCTTTTAGCATCTTGATTTCTATATTATATTGAATATTTCTTCCTAGTGCTTAGATATTTTTCAATGGTTAATAGGTGTATCTTATGCCTCTCAAACAATGAAGATATCTATCATTTATTCATTTATTGTTCCTATTCCTTGTAAATTTGGCACCAAATTATCTCTTTGCTTCAAGTGCCCTGGGTCACCCTGATGTGTATGAAGTGCTTGATGGTTTAGTGGAACTCTTTTCCTTTCAAACACGTGATCATTAGAAATCTCTTAATGCATATCCCCCCTATGGTTACCTAGAATATTTGGAAGGAACACAGTAATATGGTGTTAAAAAATCAATCTATAACTAGCCTTTTGCTTTCTCAAATCATAAAATAGAAAATTCAGGATAAATTGAATGTTTCTCAATTCAGAAAGGGAAAGGTTATCCCCACCTTGCAAGAAAATAGAATTAGACAAGTTTGGGGCTTAACTTATAATCTATTTAACAAAAATTGGTTAGGCATCCTTATAAGAAATGCTACGTATTGGATCCCACCTAATGAGGGTGGATTAAGTGCAACTTTATGGTTGTGCAAAAGGGAGTCTAGGTGTCTCTATTGTTGCAGGTTTGATCAGGGATTGTAAAGGGACTTTTATAAAAGGATACTAAAAGAATTTAGGAAAATTATTTGTTGTAAATCATTGGGATATCATGCATATATGTGATAATATTGATGTTTTTTCAATGATTTCAACATATTTCTACTCTTTGAGACAGTATTCTTGTCTTATTCCTGAGATGATTGGTTCGGTATGCCTATTGTGTTGAATATCAGATGTTGTGAATGTACATATGGTTTCATGGATGTCTTTACTTCACTTATGTCAATTTATAGAGGTTAGCATTATGATTTGAGTGAGTTATGAATGTTTGATCAAATACTAGTATTTTGGTTGTTCAGGAAGAGACAATATTACAGTTTTTGGATTGGTGTGGATTTCTTATGCAATAATTTTGGTTTCTAACATAGTGGTGAGTTTAGGACATGAATGTGTGTCCTCTGCTCAAGAAGTTCATGATTTGGATTTTGGAAAGCTATTTCTCTTAAGTGACAGAGGTTACTGATTGGTGGTCCTAATGAATAGTGTAGAGATAATTGTGAATTCTAAGAGAAAGTTATTATTTTTGTTTTCATGGAATTTCATGTTGCTTTTTGATGTTTCTAGATCATGTCATATTCATGTTTTTGGATCGCATTGAGTTATGTGATCAAATTTGCTGATTTTCATGTGGCATGTTGTTTTTCTTATTGTTCTTGGCCAACATGATGATGTAACATGGTGTGAAGGATCATGGTGTGATTTATGGATTTTTTGTGTGTTCGAGGATGTTGTTATGGATCATTATTATGTCTTAGCTGGCATTCAATGGATTACATTGTATATTGAGATCTAATGGATTAATATTTTATAATTAGGTCCTTAGCCAACCTTGTGTAAATAAATTGATGTAAAGTATAAAATAATGTAACTATTTGTAAGTGTGAAGGTGTGAGAGTATGCTAGTATGATGTATTGATGACTATGTGAAAAGGTATGAGTGGAATCTATAATTGAGGTAGAGATTTGATGTACTTGATTGGCACTGTATTGGCATAAAAAATATTTTATCGATAAGTTAATGATTAGTGGATTATAGTCCAGAGTGAATTGTTGTACATCTACTTATTGTAAGGCAGTTATCCTTCTATTGGGTTGTAGCCATTATTTATATCTGAGCGGTGAGCTCTACGTAGTGTGTCTAAATGCATAGGCATTCCCCTTGTAATAATCCTTACAGGGTATAGTTTTTTTAACAGAGTACATCATCTTGTGGGTTTGATCCCCACCATTGTATTTCCCTTAATCAGGTTTCCATGTCAAAAATATTGGTGTTATGTGTTGATTGATGTGTTGTGATCTTGCATTAATATTCAGTATTCAAATTTGAGATTAGTGTTAAAGAGTTGGATAAAGTTTTGAGTTTTGGGACTCAACTGATTCACCTCCCCCCTTATTTGTGTGTACTACCTTGTTCCTAACAATTGGTATCAGAGCCAAGTCTTCTTTTGGAAGCTTGATCGCTTGAGGAGATCTGGGATGACAACATTTAAGAAGGAGAGTCTAAGATTTGAAGGTACTAATTATTCCATATAGAAGGGTTAGATTATTACTCACTTGAGATGCATTGGAGAAGATTACTAGGAGGTTACTAAGAATTCTTATAATCCCCATGTTGATATTTCTAATGCGACTCTTGATGAGAAGAAGCAATTTGACTACAATATGAGAAAAAAAGAAGCTTTTCCACGTGCTTTGTTAGATGCAAAATATACAAATGTCATGGAATTAGAGATTGTGCATTGGATATGGATAAAATTAGAGATTTAAAATGAAGGAGATGCATATGTGAATCAATCCAAACTAAAACATTTGAAAGGAAAATATTAATCATTGAAGATGAGAGAGGATGAAAACATTACTTCCTATGTGCAGAAGGTGACTGAACTTGTTTGTGGAATCAGATGCGCTGGTGGAACATTGAAGGGAGATGAAATTTTTTTTTAAGATACTAAGATCCTTGCCTCCTTCTTACAATCACAAGGTTTCTACTATTGAAGATATCAAAACCGTGGCACCTGTAACAAGAGACATATTGGTGATGACATGTAACTGATTGAATGTTTGAAGATGTTAAGTTGATCACCGAAATGCAGAAAGATGATGCAAGACATTAAATCAGTTAATGGATTGTATTGTCATTAATGTCAACTTGATATAATCTAATCAGTTATAATCAAAGTGTCAAAGACTTCAGAGAATCAAAGAGATAAATATTATGATTTCAATAATGCATAAAAGACAAGCATTTACTATGTGACTTCAAACACTAATGGTTAGTGGAAACCGATGGACAGAGTTCACTGAAATTCAAGTCACAATGATGCCCAAGAAAGAACACCAACAATCATTACCAACGAGCAGAATTACAAGCATACCCGATGGCCAGAATCATAGTGTAAACTGATGGAGAATCCCGAGGAGAACTGGAGCATTAACCGAAGGTATCAAAGAGTTAAAACACTGAAATTAACTTGAGTTCATAAATGAAAAAATATCTAGTTGGCAGAGCTAAATATGGACTAAACTGGTAGTTATCATTGTTTTCATCGACAAGATAAAGCTAGAGATAAGTAAAGGATTTAAATTTGTTTTGTCTAGTTGGAAAGAAGATCTCTGCAAGATAAAACTAGAATTTTTCTTTAAATATGATTGGCTAAGATTGCGGATCACGCCAAGATCAAGAAAATCAAGAACCTAACAATGGTGATATCATGTCAACTTAATTCATTACAAATAGAGTGTGAATGAATGAAAAAAGAGGATGCTAAAGAGAAACTGATGAAGAGCAACTTCATACAGTCCTAATCAATCAAGTTGAGGAAAGAGCTAAAGTTTTCTATGGACATCGAGCAACAAAGCATAGCATCACTGAGCAGAACTAAAGTGGAGCAAAGGTATTATAAGGGATATACTGATCAAATTGTTTTATGAGCTTACAATAGATCTGAAAATCTGCAAGTATAAGTTTTATATGTGAACAGATCATATTGTTTCAATTTAACCATTGATTCAGAAAGTCTCTTAACCAAGCAGGATTTAAAGATCCTTTCCATATTGAGATACATCCCAAGGAGTATCAAAAATTTTGATCATGAAGATAGCATGAGATTCTAGATACCTATTGACAGGCCAAGAGAGTGTTTGATCAAGGAAGGTAGCATAGAGATTCCTGATATCAAGTGAAAGACTAAACTTTAAAATCCTCTAACAAGGTCACATGTAACAGTGTGTTTGTAACCTTTAACAGGGTTGGCTCTTCACCAAGCTCACTTCAGAAGAGTGAATATTTTGGGTTACCGGTCCCAAGTGGTTTTTCCCTTAACAGGGTTTCCACGTTAAAAATCCATGTGTCAATGTGTTTATGATTCATTACTTTAGTATTTTTCATTACACATAGCTAATCTAGATTGATCGGCATACTCTAGATAATTTACTGTCTTTCGGTAAATTAATAGACTACTATTCGATAAACATACAGAATAAGGTTTAACAAAGAATTCTGAGCAGTAGTAATTTGATAAGTATATTTGAAGGCTTTCATCTTATAGGATTGAAGATAACTAGAGGCTCAATATTGTAGTACTAATTTTTTGGGTTGATTAATTGGAATATTTTATAGGCCACTGATTCACCCCCCCCCCCCCNTAATTGGAATATTTTATAGGCCACTGATTCCCCCCCCCCCCCCCTCTCATTTATTACTAACAATTGGTATTAGAGATTGTGTGCTTAGAAAGGGATTTTAACAGCTCAAGCAAAAGATCACAAGATGAACAGACGAGATGTGCCCAAGTTGAATAAAGACAACTTTGCATCATGGAAAAGCAAAATAAGACTCCACCTATCAGGTATTGGAAATGATGTTACTCAATACCTTGATACTAAATATGTGTTTCCTATAGGAACTCACATTCTTGAGAAATTAAGAGTAAAGCATGAGCATAATTGCATGATGATAGAACTTGCCTCATCACTCTCTAATGTTGAGTTTAAAGATTTAAAAACTTGCACTTCTGCAAAGAAAATGTGGGATAAGTTGAAGCTGGTACATGGAGGAGATGCTAATGTAGAGAAAAGGCAGAAATCCTAAGAGGGAGGTTTGATGACCTAAGGATGAAAGAAGGAGAAAATATCACTCAGTATAGCTGCAGAATCAAACAGGTAGTCAATGCTATCCAAGGATTTGGAGGTGTACTTGAAGAGGAGACAGTGGTAAGTAAGATCTTTAGAACATTACTACTTGTATATGCTATTAGAGTTTCTACTATTCAAGAAATGAGAGTAGTTGAAAATAATACAGTTACTCTAGATAGTCTAATTGGTAGACTAATTTAATTTGAGATGAATAACTTTGATAACAATGTCTTACCATTTATAGAATTTGCATTCAAATCTTCTTTAAAGATAAGTAATTCAAGTCATAGACATGCTATTAGAAATGATAGTGAAAGTGATAATGAGGATCAAGGACTTGATGAGATTGAAGCACTAATGGCAAGAAGATTGTAGAGAGGCAAAGGTAGATACAAAGGTAAATTACCACTTGTATGTTTTAATTGTAAAGAGGTTGGACACTTTGCTACAATATTTCCAAACAAAAGAAAAGATGACAGGGGTAATGACAGATCTTATGAGAAGAAGTTTGATAGAGGTGATAATAGAGATTACCAAAGCAACTGACAATCTGACAAAAGAGATACCCGAGACTACAAGGAAAAAGGGAAGAAAGCTTGTTACCTAGCTGAGAATAGAGCTGATGACACTGAAACCAAATTAGAAGAAGATATTGAGATGGTATTTGAAATCATGAAGGATGATTCAGATGAAGAAGAAGAAAGGTATGTAGAAACTACACTCATATCTAAAGTTAGTAAGAATGATGTCTGAAGCATAGATAGTGGCTTCACTCACCATATGACTAATGATAAACAAAATTTTGAGACTTTTGAATACTATAATGGTGGTTCAGTGAGAATGGGAAATGATACACCTTGTCCAGTTGAAGGTAAAGGAACTATAATCTTGAATAACCTGATCAAATATGAAAATGCTTACTGGGTAAAAGGACTAAATTATAATTTGTTAAGTGTTTCACAAATGAATAATACAGGTCACCGAGTGGCATTTGAAAATAAGAAGGCAAAGATCTTCAATGAATCGGGAAAATTGATCAAAACCGGTGAGCAGACAAAAGGTAACCTTTTCTATCTTGATGACACTAACACCACTTGTTTAATGGCTAGAAATGAAGTCATATCTTTGTGGAACAAAAGATTGTGTCATGTGAATTTTGAAAACATGATAAAGATAAGAAAGAAAAGGAATTTCAGAGGCTTATCAAGCACGAATAAGCCCAATCATATCATGTGCAAGAATTGTCAAAAAGGTAAGATGACAAAGTCTAGTTTCAAGAGTAAAACCCATACATCTAATGCAATTCTAGAATTATTCCATAAAAATCTATGTGGACCCATGAGGATAAAGAGTTACTATGGAGATAGGTATTTTATCCTCTTTGTTGATGATTATTCTAGAATGATGACAGTCATGTTCTTAAAAGATAAATCAGAAGCATTTAAGATGTTTAAATGGTATAAGGCTATGGTAGAAAAACAAAGTGAAAAGAAATTGAAATGATTAAGGCCAAATAGAGGAGGGGAATTTAATTCAGATGAATTCACTAACTATTGCAATGAGCTTGGAATTAAAAGACAGGTTTCTGCACCGAGAACACCACAACAAAATGGAATTGTTGAAAGGAGAAACAAATCAATTGTTGACTGTGCAAGAACATTGATGATTGAGAAGAGCATCACTGGTGTAGGAGCACCTTGAATGAACCAAGTGTTCCTATGGAACCTAGGGGTTCCATTAAGGTCCTGAGAGGCCTATATTTATGTTAATACATTGGGTTAATCATTGGACCCCTTTGTAAGACGATAGTTCCAAGATTGGCACCCTATGAGCCCTTGGTCAACTATTGGTCATTAATGGTCAAAAACCCTAGGAATAGGTTGATTTTAGGTTTTTCATGTTTTGATCCACTAGGGATCACAAAAATAATATTAAGACCAAGTTTTGTCATCAAATTTGCAAAATTGCAAAATATGCAAAAGTTGCTCAAAAGTTGTCAAGCAACTTTTGAGCAAAAATTGACAACTTTTTGTAAAACAACTCCCAAATGGCTAAATAAGTTCAAATATGTTATGTAACCATTGGGAGTGCCTACAAAATCCCTTTCAAGTGGGTGGTAGGCTAATCATGTAATTTGGCATTTTGAAGTCAATAAAATATAACTATTTCTCTGCAAAACCTGAGTACAGTCGATCTGTATGGATTGGTAAGGATAGAAGAACATGAAAATATGACACGAAGAGTTTTTATTGTGAATCTTCTTTAATTTTCTTTTGGTTTCATGTGTTGATCAATCATAGTTTAAGATTTATTGAATTTTCAATCTCACTGCCTGGTTTGTAGGCCCTAAATCAAGGTTTCCTAAAGAATTGAGTGTATTTCCATTTTCCACCATGGGAATTCAATGACCCTTGGTGGAAAGCATGTTTGTATGATGTTTTTTAATAATTTTCAGGATAGTTTCACCAAAATCCAGGGAGATGGAGTTACTATGATGTCCTAGGTGTATATCACTATGTATGCACCAATCCAAAATTAGGATAGTAATCATACTCTTGTTTGGGGATTCATTAGAGGCCCTAAATCAGTGGAGGAGACCCTTGTACACACCCTCACATTATAAAATCATCATTTTTGGAATTGGATGCATTCTAAAGGCACTTGTAGTGCAAGTATAGGCCTAATTAGCCCTAATTATAGAAGCAATTTGGTGTGTCTTCCTGTCTCTCTTTCACTTTCATATTTTAGGGTTTAAGTCCAAAGTCTTAGACCATAAAGGGTGTTTGAATCCCTAATTAGTTAAGGGTTTTATGTGGAAGAACCTCCTTTAAGGTTAATTTTCCTTTGGGAAAAGGCTACAAGCCTAGTCTTGGGTTTGTGAAGCAATTATGTCATGTGGCTTGCAAATGAGTGAAAGAACCATTGGAACTATTTTTTAGGGACCTAAATAGACCATACCTGTGAGAATAGGTCATGCCTGGTCCCATAAGTCACTTTTGGGGTATTGTTGAGAATTTGGGTCAAGTGCTTGTGAAGCCACTCTTGGTAGTTGGTGTTGTAGGATTGGTGAAACCTAGTGATTAGGTTTCCCTTAGGTTTTTGGGGTTGTGATAACCTTAACCAAGTCCTTTCCCACACTTGTGATAAGTGTGAAGCACTTTGGCCTTAAAGAGTTGGGTTTTGAAGGGTATATTGCCCTATTTGAGTCATTTGGAGGCTTCCTACTATCCACTTTTCATAAAGTGGTATAAGAGCTATGTCTACTCCTGAGGATGAAGATATCCCTTCAAGGGTTACAAACATTTAATTAGCAAAGATGGTGAGAGAACAAATGGTAGCAAATGCAGCCTTGACAAGAAGACTTCAAGAGTTGGAGAGCAAGGTAGAGAGGGGAAAAGAAGACACCTCTGGTGGTGAAGAAGGGAGTGAAGAGGAAGATGACATCCCTGATTAGGATGTGAACATTCCTGCATACCAAAGACCCCTTCTAGATGCCTTAAAATCTATGGGGAGAAGAACCATGGAGGAGAAGTTGGATTTTCCAACTTTTAGTGGAAAGATGAATGCAGATTTGGCCTTGGACTAGATAGAGGCCTTAACAAGCTTCTTTGAGTTTGAGTACATCCCTAAGAAGAAGAGAGTGAAGATGGAAAGATCCAAATTGAAGGGAGAAGCCCTAACTTGGTGGAACTTCATCCAAACAGAGAGGGTGAAGAATGGGAAGAGTATGATCTCTTCATGAAATAAAATGATTGCATTGGTCAAGGAGACCTATGTGCCTGAAGACTATGGGGTAAAACTCCATCGGAGGAAGCAAAGACTAAAGAAAAAAGACATGGATATAGGCTCATACACCGAGGAGTTCCTAAAACTATATATGAAGACAAATGTGGAAAAAGATGAAGAAGAAAAGTTAGCAAGATATATGAATGGTCTTAAGGTATCCATTCAAGAGGAACTTAGCCTACATTTCCCTACCATAGTAAACAAGTGTTATCAAATTCACTCAAGGTAGAGGAGAAGTGGAAGAGAAAACAAGAGTTTGGCAAAGGGAAAAGCAATGAAAGTGGGAATAACTTTAGAGGAAGATGAACCTCTTGGAATAGAGGACAATACAGTGGCAATAGCAGTAGGACTCCTGACCAAGGAGACAAAGAGAATAGTGACTCAAACTTAAGAGGGAAATATAGAGGGAGAAGACCCTTAAATAGGGGAAGAACAAAAACAGGAAGAGGAAATGGACCACTAAGGTGTTACTACAGCAATCAATTAGGACACCATGCAGGAAGATGCCTTGAGAAGAGAAACAATAACAATCAAGGAGAAAGAAGAGCACAGCTCATTCAATAGGAGAAGCAAGAAGACAATGAAAATGCAAGGGACTTAGAAACAGAGGAAGGGGAATGTCTAATGATGAGACAAGTCTTCCTAAAAGTACCACAAAGTCAAGAACCTCCTCAAAGGAAGAATATCTTCCGAACAAAGATCAAATGCAATGGGAAGGTATGTAACTTACTTATAGATTATGGCTCAACTAAAAATTTAGTATCTTGTGAAATGGTACAGAAGTTAAATCTCCCTAAGAAGCCTCATCCTTTTCCTTATCATGTATCTTGTCGAAAAAAAGGTCAACAAACCTTAGTAACTAAACAAGCATGGATAGATTTTGCTAGAGCAGACTTTAAAGATAAAGTTCTTTGTGATGTTGTTGAAATGGATGCTCCCACATCCTTCTAGGCAGACCTTGGCAGTATGATTTAGATTTCATACACCATTGTAGGAAAAATACCTACTCTATGACTAAAGATGGGAAAACATTCACCATGAAGCCCCTACCTGATACCAGAACAGAGAAAGAACCCACTGTCATAACCATGGGTGAAAAAGAAATGTTAAAAGTATTAAAGGAACCTGAAACTGAAGCTTTTGTCCCAATCTCCCGGCCCAAGGATAGTATAAGGTCTGATAATGATGATCCTATACCAGATGAAGTTAAGGAATTTCTTACAAAATATAGTGATGTCACTGCTAGTGACCTACCCACAACCCTCCCTCCCTTAAGAGATAGCAGTCACCAAATACTTGATACCTAGTTCCTTGTTACCTAACAAGGTCCCATACAAAATGACACTAGTTGAGCATACAGAGATTGTAAGGCAAGTAAATTAATTATTATAGAAAGGACTAATTCAAAAAAGTCTCAGTCCATGTGTTGTCCCATCAGTCTTAGCCCCTAAAAAGGATGGAAAGTGGAGATTATATACTGATGGTAGACCCCTAAACAAAATCACTATAAGATATGGGTTTCCAATCCCAAGAATGGAAGATCTACTGGACCAATTAGGCACTGCTTGTTACTTTACAAAGATTGATTTAAAATCAGGCTATCACCAAATTAGGATAAAGCCAGGTGATGAATGGAAGAAAGCGTTTAAGACAATTGAGGGATTGTTTGAGTGGCTTGTTATGCCATTTGGCTTGAGTAATGCTCCTAGTACATTCATGAGACTCATGAATGAGGTCTTCATTGATTTTATTGGCAAGTTTGTGGTCATATATTTGGATGACATTCTAATTTACAGTCATAGCAAAGAGGAACATCTTGATCATGTTGAGCAAGTTTTGAAGAGACTCCATCAGCATAAGTTAGTGATTAACTTGGAAAAGTGTATGTTCATGAAGAAGGAACTTGTCTTCTTAGGATTTTTCATCTCCCAAGGCACCCTCAAAATGGATCCAAAGAAGGTTGAGGAAATAGTCAATTGGCCTCCACTAAAGAACCAAGGTGATGTTAGAAGCTTTCATGGTTTAGCAACTTTTTATAGAAATTTTATTAAGAACTTTAGCCATGTGTGTGCTCCTATGTTGGACACTATAAAAGGTGGAAAGAAGACCATATTTGAGTGGACTAAAGAAGCTGCAGATACATTCCAATACCTCAAGAATAGAGTGGCCCAATACCCAATCCTAGTGCTCCCTGACTTCAAAAAGGTGTTCACTGTTGAAACAGATGCAAGCAACTTGGCCATAGGTGTAGTCTTGAGCCAAGAAGGTAAGGCTATAGCATTTTCCTCTGGAAAAATTGAATGATGCAAAGAAGAGGTATTCTACATATGATTTAGAACTTTATGCAATGGTACAAGTCCTAAAAAAGTGGAGACACTACTTACTCCCTAAAGAATTCATTTTTTATACTGATAACCATGCATTAAGTTTCTTAAATAGTCAGGAAAATCTTGGAGTCAAACACATCTAATGGATGGAGCAGTTGCAGGCATATACCTTCAATATAAAGAACAAAAAGGGAGTGGCAAACAAAGTGGTTGATGTCCTAAGTAGAAGGGTTACATTGATTGAGGAAGTACAACTTCAGAGTGTAGGGATTGACTCCCTAAAACACCTATATGCAGATGATCCATAATTTGGATAAATTTTTGAGGTATGCACCAAAATGGTAGGCAAATACCATACTAATTTTTCTGATTTCCTGATTCAGAATGGACTCTTGTATAAAGGAGCCCAATTGTGTTTTCCTAAGTGTTCTATGAGAACAAATATTATTAAGGAGAAACAATATGGTGGCTTAGGAGGACATTTTGGGATAGAAAAAATCACTGATTTAGTGAAAAGAAGTTACTTTTGGCCAAAGATGGGGAATGAATTCAAGGATTTTGTAGAATCTTGTACTATTTTCTAACAAGCAAAGGGTGTATCCACTAACCAAGGAATTTATCAACCCCTACCAATTCCCTCTAGGCCAGGGGAATTAATCTCAATGGACTTTGTAATGGGTTTTCCAAGAACAAAATAGGGTTATGATAGTGTTTTTGTCATTGTGAACACGTTTAGCAAAATGGTGCATTTTGTTCCTTGCAAAAGCACAAATGATGCTTCCCATATAGAACATCTATTCTTTAAGGAAGTGGTTAAAATCCATGTTCTACCACAAACAATAGTCTCTGATAGAGATGTGAAGTTTCAAGGTCACTTTTGGAGGACACTCTTCAAGAAATTGGGCACAAATTTGACTTATAGTTTAGCATACCACCCAAAAACATATGGGAAAATGGAGGTGGTAAACAGATCTCTTGGAAATCTATTGATATGACTAACAAAACAATACACCCAAAGTTGGGATATGATCCTACCACATGAAGAGTTTGCATTTAATTATTCCATGAACAGATCCATTGGAAAGACACCATTCCAAACAGTGTATGGACTTCATCCAAAATGCCCATTGGACTTGGTAGAGATGCCCTTTGATTTTAGAGTTAGTGCACAAGGAGAGGAATTATCCTAACTGATATCTAAAGTGAAGATAGAAGTGAAAGAGTCACTACAACAATCCACCATGAAATATAAAGCACAATCAGACAAGAGAAGGAGAGAAGTTCATTTCAAGGTTGGAGATAAGGTATGGGCATACCTAAGGAAGGAGAGAATCCCTAAAGGCAGATACTCAAAGTTGCACATGAAGAAAATTGGACCTTGCACCATCCTCAACAAGATGGGTGAAAATGCATATGAAAATTCCTTGCCTCCTACTTTACTGATTTCTCCTATTTTTAATATTGCAGACCTCAATCCTTACAAGTGTGTTGCAGATATCACTAATGTGCAGGGATCACAAGATGAAGATGATGGAGACTATGTAACAGATATCCCACCAAGCAAACCAATGGAGTTAGAAAAAATTTTGGAATCCAAAGTATTTAAACAAACAAGGAATAATAAGTACATGAAGTACCTAGTGAAATGGAAAGGACTCCCTCCAATAGATGCTACCTGGATGACAAAGGAACAGATCCAACAACATGGAACCACTATTGACCAGTTAACCTCAAGTGGGAACTTGAGTTAAAATCTCATGGGGAGTATGGTGCAGGAGCACCCTGAATGAACCAAGTGTTCCTATGGAACCTAGGGGTTTCATTAAGGTCCTAAGAGGCCTATAGTTATGTTAAGACATTGGGTTAATCATTGGACCCCTTTGTAAGACCATAGTTCCAAGATTGGCACACGATGAGCCCTTGGTCAACTATTGGTAATTAATGGTCCAAAAC
Source organism: Thuja plicata (assembly GCA_018584345.1). Classification (NCBI taxonomy): domain Eukaryota; kingdom Viridiplantae; phylum Streptophyta; class Pinopsida; order Cupressales; family Cupressaceae; genus Thuja; species Thuja plicata. The sequence goes on along the minus strand of MU226051.1, from coordinate 5,894,878 downwards.
CTTAGGAATAGGTTGTTTTTAGGTTTTTCATGTTTGGATCTACTAGGGATCACAAAAATAAGATTAATACCAAGTTTGGTCATCAAATTTGCAAAATTACAAAATATGCAAAAGTTGCTCAAAAGTTGTCAAGCATCTTTTGAGCAAAAATTGACAACTTTTTGTAAAATAACTCCCAAACTGCTAAATAAGTTCAAATATGTTATGTAACCAATGGGAGTGCCTACAAAATCCTTTTCAGGTGGGTGTTAGGTAATCATGTAATTTGGCATTTTGAAGTCAATAAAATATAACCATTTCTCTGCAAAACCTGAGGATAGTCGATCTATACAAATTGGTACGGATAGAAGGACATGAAAATATGACACCAAGAGTTTTTCTTGTGAACCTTCTTTCATTTTCTTTTGGTTTCATGTGTTGATCAATCATAATTTAAAAGTTATTGAATTTGCAATCTCACTGCCTAGTTTGTAGGCCCTAAATCAGGGTTTCCTAAAGAATTGAGTGTATTTCCTTTTTCCACCATGGGAATTCAATGACCCTTGGTGGAAAGCATGTTTGTATGATTTTATTTAATAATTTTCAGGATAGGTTCGCCAAAATGTAGGGAGATGGAGTTACTATGATGCCCTAGGTGTATATCACTATGTATGCACCAATCTAGAATTAGGATAGCAATCATAACTCTTGTTTGGGGATTCATCAGAGGCCCTAAATCGGTGGAGGAGACCCTTTTACACACCCTCAAGTGATAAAATCATCATTTTGTGAATTGGATGCATTCTAAAGGCACTTGTAGTACAAGTGGAGGCCTAATTAGCCCTAATTGTAGAAGCAATTTGGTGTGTCTTCTTGTCTCTCTTTCACTTTCATGTTTTGGGGTTTAAGTCCAAAGTATTAGACCATAAATGGTGTCTAAATCCCTAATTATTTAAGGGGATTATGTGGAAGAATGTCATTTAAGGTCAATTTTCCTTGGGGAAAAGGCTACAAGCCTAGTCTTGGGTTTGTGAAGCAACTATGTCATATGGGTTGCAAATGAGTGAAAGAACCATTGGAACTATTTGTTAGGACCTAAATAGACCATATCTATTATCATAGGTCACCCCTAGTCCCATAAGTCACTTTTGGGGTATTGTTGAGAATTTGGGTCAAGTGCTTATGAAGCCACTCTTGGTAGTTGGTGTTATAGGATTGATGAAACCTAGTGATTAGGTTTCCCTTAGGTTTTTGGGGTTGTGATAACCTTAACCAGGTCCTTTCCCACACTTGTGATAAGTGTGAAGGACTTTGGCCTTAAAGAGTTGGGTTTTGAAGGGTACATTTCCCTATTTGAGTCATTTGGAGGCTTCCTACTGCCCACTTTGCATCAATCACTCAAACTTTCTAGAGGGAAGTTGTCAGTACTGCTGTCTACACATTAAACAGAGTATAATTGAAGAAGGACATAAAAAAGACACCCTATGAGATTTGGTATGGTCATACACCTAATGTAAGTTACTTTAGAATCTTTGGTAGTCAATGTTATATTTTGAAGGATGATAGAAATGGAAAACTTGACTCCAAAAGTGAAGAAGGTATATTTCTAGGGTACTCAACCAAAAGCAAGGCTTATAAATGTCTTAACAATTCATCTAACAAGATCATTGAAAGTGCAAATGTGCAAATAGATGAATTTGTAGAAAATAATGATAAGGAAAGCAAAAAAGAACCAAAGGACTACAACAGGGTTGTTTATATATAACCTAACACTCTACCCGAGCAATAGTGTATCTCTCCTGAGAAACAGAATATTGCACCCGAGCATCAGGCTGCAATTACCAAAAATTAGTAAAATGCACAAGATGATGTTCTGAACAATGGAGATCAGAATGAAGGTCAAGAAATGATCATAATGATGAACAAAGGGCAGAACCAAAACTTTCCAAGTATGTCAGAAGACATCATCCACAGAATCAAATCATAGGAGACAAGAAGGCTGGAACAAGAACAAGAAGTAAGTCACTAAACACTATATGTTTACTTTGTGATTTTGAGCCTAAATCTATTAATACTATACTTGAGAATGAAGAATGGGTCAGTGCTATGAATGAAGAAATAGAACAAATTGAGAAGAATAGTACATGGACAATAGTACTGAGACTAGATGAAAAGAATGTCATTGGTACCAAATGAATGTTCAGAAATAAGCTGAATGAGAATGGAGAAGTCACAAGAAAAAAAGCAAGGTTAGTATGCAAGGGATATGCACAAGAGTAAGGTATTGATTATGGAGAAACCTTTGCACCTATTTCTAGACTAGGAGTTAGAATCTTACTTTCTTATGTTGCATTTAGAGGATTCAGGGTATACCAGATGGATGTCAAATCTACATTCCTAAATGGAATACTGGAAGAAGAGGTATGCATTGAACAACCAGAAGGGTTTGTTGATCCAGACAAGAGATACATGGTATGTAGACTACATAAATCCTTGTATGGATTAAAATAAGCACCTAGAGCCTGGTATGAAAGACTTCACTCCTATCTCATTAGCATAAAATTTGTTAGAACAAGTGAAAATAGAAATCTATACTTAAAAGAAGATACATATGGTAATATTTTGATTGCTGAAATTTTTGTTGATGATATCATTTTTGGAGGAAATAAATTGTTATGCAAATCCTTTGCTAATGAAATGAGCAAAGAATTTGAAATGTCTATGTTTGGGGAGATCAAATTTTTTATTGGTCTATAGATTCTTCAACAAGATGTAGGCATATATATCACTCAGTAGAAATACATCAAGGAAGTGTTGAAGATATTCAAGATGGAAGATTCCAAACCAGTTGGAACACCTATGGCTACTGGATGTAAGATGACAAAAGAAGAAAAATAAAAATGAGGTAAATCAAACCTTATATAGATCAATGATTAGAAAACTAATGTATGTTGTTCATACCAAACTATATATTATACATGCAGTTGGAATAGTTGCAAGATTCTCTGCTAATCCCAAAGAATCACATATGACTATTGTCAAGAGAATTATGAGATACTTGAAGAACACCGAGGACTATGGCTTATGGTATAAAAAAGAAGGAAAATTTGAGCTACAAATCTATACAGATGTTGATTGGGTTGGAAACATTGATGACCGAAAGAGCACAACTAGAGGAGCATTCTTCATGGGTGATAGACTTGTCACATGGATCAGTAAGAAGCAAGGATGCATCTCTTAGTCTACTGTAGAAGAAGAGTATGTGGTTTTTGTTGAAAATTGCTCAAATATTACATGGATCAAACAGTTGCTGGAAGGTGAATATGAATATTCTTGAACTAGTAATTATCTACTATGATAACACCAGTGCAATTAACATTTCTAAGAATCCAGTCATGCATGCTAAGACTAAGCATATTTCTATCAAGTATTACTATCTGAGAGAACAAGTGCAAGAAAAAGAGGTGATACTAGAATATGTTCAATCCAAGGAACAATTAGCTGATATATTCACCAAGCCATTATCGAAAGATACATTTGAGTACCTGAGACAGAGACTAGGGGTCTAACCCTTGTCTATCGATCAGTAAGCTAACTAGGAGGATGCATCAACCTACACATAATCTGAAGATCATTCATGTTGATGCAAACACTGATATGAATAGCAACAGATACATATGTACATAGCAAGGTACCAGTATGCACCAAACACCAGAGATAATTGTATTTCTGATGGATAGGGAAATTCAAGAAATATATTATGGAACATGATATAGATGATTTTTTTTTGGCATTGTTTTAAAAGGGAGAGATTATCTCATTATCATCAGGGAGAGATTTGGGAGAGATTATCTCATCAATCAGAAAATATTATATCATTATCCATGAAGTGAAGTTTCTAAGAATCAGAAGGAAGAGTTATTCAATATTCAAAGGGAGAGAAATTGATTACATATGAAATATTCATCTCAAGGAGAGAGAGAGTTCATTCAAAGAGAGAAATTGTTGCCAAAGGAAAAAGAGATTATCAAGAAGAGGAACAGTCAAGGAAAATCACATATCAGAATGGAGACATTAGATGCTAGATATATCCAATGAAGGGATTGAAGATTGAAGACAACCATTCTACAAAAAACAAATCTAAGCTATTTGAGCTTACCAAAAGCCAAACATTTGTAATAGTTACATAGGAAGTCTTGATGAAACTGTTATATTTCATATTGTATTCATAATAGTATAGTATGATAATGTAGTATGTTTCCATCAATGCCAACGGGAGAGATTGATGACATGTAACTGATTGAGTGTTTGAAGATGTTAAGTTGATCACCAAAATGCAGAAAGATAATGCAAGACATTAAAGCAGTTAATGGATTGTATTGTCACTAATGTCAACTTGATATAATCTAATCAATTATAATCAAAGTGTCAAAGACTTCATAGAATCAAATAGATAAAGATTATGCTTTCAGTAATGCATAAAATACAAGCATTCATTATGTGACTTCAAACACCAATGGCTAGTGGAACCCGACGGACAGAGTTCACCAAAAGTCAAGTCACAATTATGCCCAAGAAAGAACACCAATGAGAATTACCAATGAGTAGAATCACAAGCATACGTGATAGCCATAATCATAGTGTAAACTGGCAGAGAAGCCCGAGGAGAACTAGAGTGTTGACCAAAGTTATCAAAGAGTTAAAAAACTGAAATTAACTTGAGTTCAAAAATGACAAAATATCTAGCTGGCAGAGCTAAATATGGACTTAACTGGTAGTTATCATTGTTTTCATCGACAAGATAAAGCTAGAGATAAGTAAAGGATTTAAATTTGTTTTGTCAAGTTGGCAAGAAGACCTCTGCAAGATAAAACAAGAGTTTTTCTTTAAATATGATTGGCTAAGATTGTGGATCACGCCAAGATCAAGAAAATCAAGAACCTAAAAATGGTGATATCATGTCTATAAAGAGACAACTTAATTCATTATGAATAGAGTACGAATAAATGAAAAAAGAGGATGCTAAAGAGAAACTGATGAAGAGAAACTTCATACAGTCCTGATCAATCAAGCTGAGGAAAGAGCTAAAGTTTTATGTAGACACTGAGCAACAGAGCATAGCATCACCGAGCAAAACTAAAGTGGAGCAAAGGAATTATAAGGGATATACTAATTAGATTAGTTTTATTAGTTTACAATAGATGCAAAAATATGCAAGTATAAGTTGTATATGTGAACAGATCATACTATTTCAGTTTAACCATTGATTCAAAAAGTCTCTTAACCTAGCAGGATTTAAAGATCCTTTCCATATTGAGATACATCCCAAGGATTATTCAAAATTTTTATCATGAAGATAGCATGAGATGCCAGATACCTATTGACAAGCCAAGAGAGTGTTTGATCAAGGAAGGTAGCATAGAGATGCCCGATATCAAGTGACAGACTAAAATTTTAAATCCTCTAACAAGGTCACACCTAAAAGTGTGTTTGTAACCTTTAACAGGGTTGGCTCTTCATCGAGCTCACTTCAAAAGAGTGAAAATTTTGGGTTACCGGCCCCAAGAGTTTTTTCCCTTAACAGGGTTTCCACGTTAAAAATCCATGTGTCAATGTGTTTATGAGTCATTACTTTAGTGTTTTTCATTACACATAGCTAATCTGGATTGATTAGTATACTCTAGATAATCACTATCTTTTGGTAAATTAACAGACTATTATTCAGTAAACATGCAGAATAAGGTTTAACAAAGCATTTTGAGCAGTAGTAATTTGATAAGTATATTTGAAGGCATTCATCTTATAGGACTGAAGATAACTAGAGGCTTAATATTGTGGTACTAATTTTTTGGGTTGATTAATTGGAATATTTTTTAGGCCACTAATTCACCCCNTTCCCCCCCCCCCCCCCCCCCCCACCTCTCATTTATTACTAACAATTGGTTGGTAAGTTATCTTATTTTGAAATGAGATAATTTGGTGATATTCTTCCTAAAGTTAAATCTTCATTTAAAGATACTATTTTTTAAGGATAAGAAAATATATGACCCTATAGAAATTTCATCTAAGTATTGATCTAGATATGCTAAGGAATGGGAATAAATTAATGAATAAGAGAGAAATCTTGAAGAACTTGAAGCCCTAATTCCAAAAAGACTACCTAAGGGAGATGGTAAGTATCAAGGAAAGTTACCATTGAAATGTTTCTCATGCAATAAGATTGGTCATTTCACTTCAATTTGTCCAGATAGAGAGCCTAAGTACAAGCCTAAGAAATTCAAGTCTAAATATCAAAATAAGTTTTATTATGTTGCTTATGAAGGTGTAACTGATGATGAATCTAAAAAGAGTGAAGATGAGATTGTTTTTATTTCTATAAAACATGACAATCCTAGTTTCCTAAATGAGGAAAGAGATTTGGTTTCACATTGGATAATAAATAAGAATGGGTTATTGACAATAGTTATTCACATCACATGATCAAAGATAATAGAAAATTTGTAAAGTTGGAGAAGTATGATGGTGGTGTTGTCAGATTCAGTGACAATACTCCTTGTATGATCAGAGGTAGAGGTTGTATTACACTTGATGGGAAGATTAATAGTGATGATGTCTTATATATTGAAGGTATGAGGCATAATCTTTGGATCGTTGGACAACTAGTTGATAAAGGTTACAATTTACAATTCAAGGATGGAATGTGAAAAATCATTGGAAGCTCTGGAATTGAGATTGCATCAAGTATTGTTAATGATTTGTAGCTTTGGTCAGAGAAATCCAATCAATGAAATCATATACACATATTAATGATGATTATTATAATTAAAATTAAAATTGAGAAATATATAAATGTGTGTGTGTACTATATATATATATATAATAATATCAATCAAATTGTAATATAAAATTGAATTGATTAAATTATTGATTATGTTGAGTCAATTATATATATCGATTGATTAATATATACCAAATTGTATATAGTATCAATAAACAAACATAGATAATTAGTATTGATGTTTACATAGTAATAAGTATTGGTTACTAGTAAACATTGATACTAAGTATCATGTTTTGTATTGATAATGAATATTGATTACTAAGTATTGGTTATGTATTGGTAGTAGTACTTATTACTAAGCATCGGCCTATGCATTGTTAATAATATTGGTTTATGCATTATCGCTAATGCACAACAGTTTTGTTTAATATTGATATTAACGGTTTGTGTTATGAAGGAGCATGTCTATGGAGAAGCATGTCTCCACGTGAACTTAGTTCACATGAAGGCATGTCTTCTCTTCACTATATATATATATAGTCTCCACGTGAACTTAGTTCACATGAAGGCATGTCTCTTCATAGGCATGCCTTCTCTTCACTATATATATATATGCTTTAGATGTGATAAATATGGTCATCTCACCATGAAATGTCCAGACAGGCTCAAGCCTCGAGCTTCAATTGATGAAGTAAAGACAAACATGGATTCAAAACAACTTGTATTCTACCAGCCTTAATACTTGGATCATAGATAGTGGGGCATCTTGACATATAAAAAGATTTAGAGAGAACCTAGACTCCTTAATAGAAGACTCAAATAAAGAAGTCACAATTGGAGATAATACCAACAACCCTGTGAAAGGTATTTGAACTTGCACTATTCAACTAAAGTCAAGAATTTCTCTTCAACTAACAGATTTTCTATTTGTACTTGATATCAAACATAATTTGGTCTCCATTTTTGCACTTGAGGACAAAGGGTACTGAATTACCTTTATGGTGGGAAGTTCTTGTTTGGCCTAAGAATTCAAACATCAAGAAAGTATATACAATTGGTTTTCAACATGATGTCTATACAAGCTTTTCTCTTTTCCTTCACAAGCATTAATCCATGAATCTTCTAACACATGTGATCTATGGCATAGAATATTAAGAAATCTCCATTTTCATTCTCTACCTTCTATAGAGAAAATGGTAACAATATTACCTAAGTTAAGTCAAGAACATGAAGGAATCGGCAAAGGGTGTGCTTTGGAAAAGAACACTAAGGGAACATTTCATAATAGTGAAAGTATATCTAAAAATGTATTAGAAATTATTCATTCTAATTTATGTAGACCTATGTCAACACCCTCCTTAAGAGTATTTTTGTACAATGTTATTTTTGTAGATGACTATTCTAGGAAGACTTGGATATAATTTTTAAAGTGTAAAGAGTCAGATGAAGTCCTTAAAAGGATTAAGGAATTCAAGGCTCTAGTAGAGAATGTATCTGGTAAAATTATCAAAGTACTAAGATCAGATAATGGGGGGGAATACATATTTGATAACATTAAATATTTTTGCAATGATGTTGGGATTAAGAGGGACTTAACTGTTCCTTATAGCCCTCAACAAAATGGGGTAGCAGAAAGGAAAAATAGGACTATTATAGAAGCAGCCAAAGCCATGATGAATGATCAAAATATTCACACCTCATTTTGGGCTGAAGCCTCTAGTATTGTTGTTTACATTCAAAATAGATGTCCTCATTCCTTGATAAAAAAAAAACCCAAGAAGAAGCATTTATAGGAATAAAACCTGACTTAGGTCACTTAAGAATTTTTGGTTTCCCTGTTTACATCCATATTCCTAAAGTGAAAAGATCTAAACTAGAACCCTCTGGGAAAAGGGGAATCTTTGTTGGATATAGTGAGATTTCTAAAGCCTGTAGAGTCTATATTATGAGACAAATACAAATTGAACTAAGGATTTAATATTTGAAGAAGATGTTGCATTCAAAAGATCTAAATGTAAATGAAATAGATGATAAATTTACTTCGTGTATTAAGAAAGACCACTCCTTTGAGATGCAAAGGGAGACTCATGAACTAGGAGAATTCAATCATCAGATTGAATATATGGACAATGTTGATGAACTTGGACTAAAAAATAAAATACCACTATGGGCTAGGAAAATGATTAAAGAGGATGATAAATATGTAGCACCACAAGGAACTTTCAAGGAAAGTAAAAGACCTAATAGATTATCCAGTTATGTTGCACTCATGACTAAAATCATTGATTCAAAACCTTCTAATGTTGTGGAAGCCTTACAACATCAAAATTGGAAAGATGACATGATAGAAGATTATAAATCTATAATTAAGAATGATGTCTTGGACATTGTACCTAAACCTAAGGACAAAGCAGTTGTCTCCTCTAAATTGATTTTCAAAATAAAACATGTAGTAGATGGAAGTATTGAAAAATACAAAGCAAGATTTTTTGCCAGAGGTTTCTCTCATAAATGGGGAATTTATTATGAAGAGACATTTGCACCTATTTCTAGATATACCTCAGTAAGGGTTATTATTTCTATTGTTGCATCAAAGGGACGGAAAATCCACCAAATGGATGTAAATACCACATTCCTAAATGGCATTATAGAGGAAGAAGTATACTTGGGACAAAATCAAGGATTTGTAGTGCATGGAGAACACTCTCATGTTTTCAAATTAAAGAAAGCATTATATGGACTCAAAAAAGCCCCTCGAGCTTGGTATGAAAGGATAGATCACTACCTATTAGGGATTGGTTTCTCCAAGAATGATGTTGATCCAAATCTCTACTTCAAGGCAATAAATGAAGATATGTTGATTATTACTCTTTATGTTGATGACTTGTTGATTTCAGGGGAAGATAATGTCATCACCAAGTGTAAACAAGATCTTGCATCTAAATTTGACATGGACTTCGGTATTCTTCACTACTTCCTTGGACTATAAGTTTGGCAACATGATAATAATATTATATTAGATCAAGGAAAATTTTCTATTGATATTTTGAAAAGATTTAGAATGATGGATTTCAAGCCTATGTCTACACCCATGGAAACAAACTTACACAAGTTGAGAGAAGTAGTTATAAGCTCAAAATAAATAAAATACGCCCTCTACCATCAGATGATTGGATCACTAATTTATTTAGTAAATACTAGACCAGATATTTATTATGTTGTAAATGCACTTAGTCAGTTCAAGTGTGAACCTAAGCATATACATTTAGTTGTAGCAAAACAAATTTTGAGATATCTTTGTGGAACAATTGGATACGACCTAAGGTATAAGGATGTAGATTTAAACCTACATGGATATACAGATTCAGATTGGGCTGGAGGTATAGTGTATTGTAAGAGCACTTCAGGGTGTTGCTTTAGCATAGGATCAACTATGATTTCTTGGTTCATCAGGAAGCAATCTTCAGTTGCACAAATCTCTATAGAAGCAGAGTACATTGCATCATCTATAGGGGTACAAGAATTGTATGGTTGATAAAACTTTATGTAGAATTGTTTAGACAATCTTTATATCTCACCATCATCAACTGTGACAACTAGAGTTGTATAGAAATTTCAATGAATCTTGTATTATGTGATAGATCTAAACATATTGAAATACCTTATCACTATGTTAGAGACATAGTGGAGAGAAGAGTAATCCAATTGATATATATTAGTACTGAAGATCAAACAACAGACATTCTCACTAAGCCTCTCACTAAAACAAAGGTAGAATACTTCAGAGGTAAACTTGGTATGGTTAAAATGTATATTCTGAGATTGAATCTCAGTATCCTTGATCATTGTACTAATATAAATATTATTTGAAATAGATAATTAGTATCGATGTTTACTAGTAATTACTAGTAAACATTGATACTAAATATCATGTTTTGTATTGATAATGAATATTGATTACTAAGCATCGGTTATCTATTGGTAGTAATACCGATTACTAAGAATCGGTCTATGCATCGTTAATAATATTGATTCGTATATCAGTTTATGCATTATTGTTTATGCATAGCAGTTTTGTTTAATATCAAAATTATTGGTTTTTTTTATGAAGGATAATGTTTATGGAGAGACATGTCTCCATGTGAACTTAGTTCGCGTGAAGGCATGTCTCTTCATAGGCATGCCTTCTCTTCAAAATATGTATATGTCATATGAAAGGCATATCGAGAACAATCAAGTATAG
>MU226051.1:5841852-5883810 GCA_018584345.1 Thuja plicata | reverse complement strand
ATATATATATATATATATATATATATTAAGAATATAATTGTTTGACAATATATATAAAGTATTTCAGTCATTATTAAATTGTGAGAAATAACATAATTAAAAATAAAATTCCTTCTACACTTAAATCAAATCAAAATTTAATAGGTGCAAAGACCAAAGGTAATGTATTCCATTTGAATAATGTAGAAAATAGATGTCTGATTTCTCAAGTTGATGACAGTTGGTTATGGCACAAAAGACTTTGTCATGTGATCCTTGATAACATCGTGAAGATAAGTATTATTAAAGCAGAGAGAGATTTACCTAAATTGTTGAAGTCTAATAATGTGATGTGTAAGGATAATCAGTCAAGGGTAAGCTAACTAAATCTACTTTCAAATGAAAGACTTATTCTTCAAGTGCATTGTTAGATCTGGTACATATTGATTTATGTGGCCTTTCTATAACTAGAAGTTATTATGGAAATAATTATTTCATATTGTTCATTGATTACTATTCAAGGATGATGTCGGTTACCTTTTTAAAGGATAAATCTGAAGGTTTTGACAAATTCAAGATTTTCAAAGCTATGGTAAAGACTGAAACAGGTATGAAGAGCATATAAGAGTTTCTCTTAATCTTCAAAGCTCTTCATTGTAAGTCATTCAACCCTTCCAGACAATGATTCTAAAGTGAATAATGGACCGCATCTTGATACAAAATGTTAAAAATCACCCCTTGATCTATGTAAGTCTGGTGTATCAAACCTTCTTCTACTTAATCCATCAGCTTTGTTAGGCCCTATCCTATTACTAATTCCATAAGATGAATCTCGAGGTCGAAATCCTACAGAATTTCCATCCACTTACCTCTTTGTTTGCCTAGCTCATTTTGCATTAGCAAGGACTTTACTGCCGCATCTCAAACTATGTCGAACACTTTGCTTGTTATAATGTAGTGTCAAAAAAAATTCACTGCTTTGACCAAGGGGAAAGATTGTTTATCTAAATTTTTGTATCTGACTTTAGCATTTTTTGAGAGGGAAACTCATAAATGCTATTGGCCTCTCATTTTTTCCATCCTTCTTTTGCGCGAGGATTCATGAGCATGAGTGTTTAGAAGAAAAAAATACACCTTAAAGGACAAAGTGTAATCTGGGTTTACCAAGACAAGTGTCGTGGCAATTTAGGTTTTGATTTCCTCAAATGATTTATTCACTAGGGAGGTCCACTCAATCTTGGCATCCTTTTTCAACATGTCATTTAATGGTTTTACTATATCTCTAAAACCATAGATGAACTTCCTTACAAAGTTTATCTTTCCAAAGAAATATTTTAGTTCCTTCTGTCTATTGGGTGGGGTTAATTTAAGAATGGCTTGTACCCATTTAGGGTCTATCACTGTGTCCACCTAGCAAATGATGTGTGATGCAGAGGCTATAGCTTCAAGGTATCAGAGCCTCTTCGTCAAGTGGTATCATAGCTCAATAAAGAGTTCTTAGGAGAAAGACAAAATGTCAGAGCGAGATGGAGAAAACAATCTTAGAATGACTAACATGGAGCTAGCCAAACTAATCAGGGAACAGGTGGCTGATAATAGGGAAATGAGGGTTGACAATCAAGCCTTAAAAGATGAGTTGGAAAGACTCAAGGGAAGAATAGATAAGAGGATAGATGAACACTCTGAAAATGATTAGGAAGGGATGAAGAAGAAGCCCCTGAGCAGGAAGAAGAAGAAGTTCCTACAGAATAGAGACCCCTCTTGAATGCTATTAAATCCATGGAGAGGAGAACCATGGATGGAAAGATAGATTTTCTTATTTTCAGTGAAAGAATGGACCCTAATATAGAAATGGACTGGATAGAGTTCTTAACAAGTTTCTTTGAATGTGAATATATACCAGAAAGACAAAGAATCGAGATTGCAAAGTCCAAGTTGAAGGGAGGAGCCCTAACTTGGTGGAACTTCATCCAAACTGAGAGGGTGAAGAATGGTAAAATTATGATATCAACATAGAACAAGATGGTTACCTTGGTTAGAGAGACCTATGTTCCTGAAGACTATGGGGTGAAACTCCATAAAAAGAAGAAAAAAGACAAAAAGATATGGATGTGAGTACATACACTGAAGAGTTTCTAAAATTGTGCATGAAGGCTAGTACAAAAGAGATAGAAGAAGAGAAGTTGGCAAGATACATTAATGGATTGAAGTGCCCAATCAAAGAAGACTTAAGTCTACACACATAGAGATAGTGCACAAATGATATCAATTAGCATTGAAAGTAGAAGACAAGTTAAGAAGAAGATGGGAGAAAAACACTAGAGGAAAGGGAAACAACAGTAATGACATCAACAAAAACTTTAGGGGCAAAGGAAACTCTTTTGGAAAAGGACAGTCTTCAAGACCTTTTGAAGAACAAAGACAAGTATAAAAAGAACAAAGAGATTCAAGCTCTAGAGGAAACTATAGAGGAAGAAGACCCTTTGGAAGGGGAATATTTGGTGGAAGAAACAATGGCCCTTTGAAATGCTTCAACTGTAACCAGTTGGGACACCATGGCACTAGATGTCCAGAAAAGTTGGGGTCAAACAACCAAGGAGAAAGAAGAGTACAATTAACCAAAGAATACAATCAAAGAAATACATCAAAGGAGCTTGAACCTGGAGAAGGATTATTCCTGATGATGAGACAAACCCTGATGCAGATGCCCCAAGGCAGAGAACCACTACAAAGAAAGTCATTGTTTAGAACCAATTGCAGAAGCCATGAAAGGGTATGTAAACTGATCATTGACTCTAGTTCTACTAAAAATTTAGTTTCTAATGAGATGGTTCAAAATTTAAAATTATATATATTTCCTCATTTTTGTCCTTATAATATTTCTTGGTTAACTAAGGATCAACAAACATTGGTAAAAGAACAAGCTTGGGTAGAATTTTCTATTAGTGATTACAAGGACAGAGTTCTATGTGACGTAGTATAAATGGATGTCTACCATCTACTCCTAGGTATACCTTGGTAATATGATGTGGATGTCACTCATAATGGTAGGAAAAATACCTACACCCTTGTCCAAAATGGTGTCTCTTTCACCATGAAGCCTCTACCTGGTACAAAATCAAAAAATAGTCAGTAGTTATAGTTGTGGGATAAAAAGAAATAATTGAAATAGTAAAAGGAGAAGATAAGGGAGGATATGTCTTGATTCAAAAAAAAAATGACATAATAGTATCATACAAAGAGAAATCAGTGCCAAATGATGTTCAAAAACTTCTTGAAACTTACCGTGATGTTATTTGTAGTGACTTACCCTCATCCCTCCCACCCATAAGAGATATAATTCATCAAATTGAATTTGTACTTGGTGCTTCTTTTCCCAATAAGGCCCCCTACAAGATGACTCCCACTCAAAATGTAGAAATTTCAAACCATGTGAAAGATCTCCTACAAAAAGGATTGATTAAAAAGATCTTAAGCCCTTGTGTAGTCCCATCAGTCCTATCCCCAAGAAACATGGCACATGGAGGCTTTGTACTGAAAGTAGGTCAGTCAATAAAATAACAATAAAATATAGATTTCTCATCCCAAGAATTGAGGATCTACTAGATTAGTTGGGTAATGCTTGTTATTTTTCAAAATTTGACTTAAAGTCTAGTTATCATCAGATAAGGATAAAACTAGCAATGAATGGAAGATTGCAGTCAAGACCACATAGGGTCTTTATGAATGGCTTGACATGCCATTTGGGTTAATAAAGGCACCCTCAACCTTCATGAGGTTAATGAATGAGCTATTTTATGATTACAATTGAAAATTTCTTGTTGTTTATCTTGATGACATTTTAATCTTCAATGGAAGTTTAGAGGATCACCTCAAACATTTAGAAATGGTGATCAAAAGGTTGCATGAACACAAACTTCTCATCAATCTATAAAAGTGTGTCTTTTTGTAGAAGGAACTCACATTTTTGGGATTTTTAATCTCCCACGGGATACTCAAGATGGATCCCTCAAAATTGGATGCTATTATCAACTGACCACCCCCTAAGAATCAAGGTGATATAAGAAGTTTTCATGGTTTAGCTACTTTCTACAGAAAATTCATTAAGAATTTTAGTCATGTATGTGCACCTATGCTTGACACAATTAAGGGTGGAAAGAAACTAAAAATTTTTTGGACTAAGGAGGCTAACAATGCATTTGAGTACTTGAAATCAAGAGTAGCACAGTACCCCATCCTCACACTCCCTGATTTTAATAAAGTGTTCACAATAGAGAGTGATGCTAGTAACTTGGCTATAGGGGTAGTCTTAAGCTAGGATGAAAAAATGATAGCCATCTTCTCAGAAAAACTAAATTATGCCAAGAGGAGATACTCCACTTATGACTTAAAGTTGTATACCATGGTGCAGGCCCTCAAGAAATGGAGGCATCACCTGCTACCCAAAGAATTTTTTTTTTTTTACAGACAACCATGCATTAAGCTATCTAAACACCCAAGACAATTTAAGTGTCAAACACATTAATTGGATGGAACTGTTGGATATATTTCTAGTTTTTGAGTCTTTCTATAAAAAAATTTGGGTTCCCAGTATCATTTTTACATAAAATGAAAAGACCTGTCCACGGTACCATCAAATTTTCTTGCAAATGTTGATCTCCAAGGGAAAAAAGAAGTAAGTTGTGTAAAACCCTAAGCCCTAGTTTATTCTTTTCCTTGTCATGCAAAAACCCTAGTTCCTTTTAGCCTTGTTCTAATTTGAAGTTACCTTTTTGTCGAGTAACTTAAATCTTTTAAGTCATGTGCTTTAAGTGAAAGCTTTTATCTCCTTATCTCCCAAAGTGAACTGAATATTCTATTTTGTTTAGCAACCTAGAGATGGTTTGTATCTCTTAATCTTGAGGTAAAAAGAATATGCTTTAATTCATTCAGAGACTTAGCGACAGTAGTTGATCTTAGTTAGATCGTGTGGTTGGCACATAATCATGAGATGATTTCAAAGATGGATCAAAGCTTCAAAGACTTAGTGACTGTCATGGATTAAGATTTGATTGTGTGGATAGTGCTAGATCGTCTGATTAAACTCAATTTATAAGGATTATTCAACGACTTGGAGGTTTTCTCAGTCACATAATCTCTAAATATACCTAAGTTCAAGGATAGAGCTTACTTTTGCTTTGTCGTGAAGTCTCCATAAGGAATCACATTTAAGAAAGAGATTTAGAGATTAAGAGATAACCATTGATCTTTCCCAAGATGATCAGTTGGCGTGTAATCTCTAAATAAATGCTAAAGTCAAGGTTTCTTTCAGTGACAAAGAGATAGTCATAGATCTTGTGTCATTATTTAACTTAATCTAGAGGCATGCACTTAATCTCTTGATAAACTCATGAGTTAAATATTCTTTCAAAAATTCAAAGATAAGGTTTGTCACGCAGTCACTAAGTAAACCTGGGTTAAGATTAGGTAAAGTAAAGTTTCTTTTTAAGACTTAGAGATAATGTAGTCATGTTATCTCGGGATGAAATCACAGTTAAATGAAATGTCTCGAGATTCAACAAAGACTGTTGGATTAAAACATAATCAAGGGCTAGCGCGTGATCTCACAGTTGAACCTGAGTTAGATGATTTGTTCAGAAATTTAGAGATTCACTCAATCCCTAAGTCTCTAGATGAACCGTGATTATTTATGGTTAAGTCAAAAAGAGGTCAAGTTGATGTGATTAAATCTGGACCACAGATTAAGATTAAATCTTGTGGCTGACGATGAGTCACTGAAAGAAGTCAAAGGGTCAAGGTTAGATTAGGGATTAAGAGATAATGAATAAGATGTTGACACATGTTTAAGTGTCTTGGAGATCTGCGGTGTTCATAAAATCTCAGAGTAAACCCAAGGTTGATAAATTTAACTAGTGACTTAGAGATGGCTTGTAGTCGTGTGATCTCATGACAAACTGGGGCTAATATTAAAGCTTGGGAGATTTAGGGTGATCCGTCAGATTAAAGAGGATCCAAGGGTAGTCGTGTGATCTTAAGACAGATTCAGCAAGTATAAAATGATTCAGCGACTTAGCGATGGCCATTGATCAAGAGTTAATCGCATGGTTGGTGTGAAATCTCTAAGTAAACTCATGGTAAGCCAAAAATTTTAGTGACTTCAATTTTGCTCAGTCAGGGGATCTCTGAATAAAGTAAGGTTAAGTTAGGCTAAGATTTGGGTTGACGAGATGAAATTTGAACTGATGATAGGTCTCATATCTAGTGGTGTGCATTTAATCTCAAAGTAGATCCATGGTTAGCTAAAGTGATCTGAGATCTAGAGACTTAGTTAGTCGCTGGATCTTTGAATAGACTCGGGGTCAAGATAAGGTTATTCTTTTTCCTTTAGTTGTGTAGTCTCAGATCATAGCAGGGTTAAGCTAATTGTCTCACGATTCGGAGATGACCATTGATGAAGAATAAGATCGTGTGGTGCGCGTTGAATATCATAATGAAACCAAGGTCAGGATAAACTCTCAGTGACTTAGAGATAATACAGTTGCGTTATCTCCAAAGTGAATTGTGGTAAGAGTAAGGTAAGGTTGCATGGGATTGTTCTCGCACCATGAGATAAAAGGCTAGCCTATTAAAAAGAAAAGATTTGGACAGAATGTAAGAGATATGTTGAGCTATAAAAGATAAAGGAAACCAGCCAATCATCGATTGAATTTAAAGCTTAATAACTTATAATAGGGTTTTAAAATTGAAAAGGTACTCGTGACCTATCCAAGTGTGTTTTTCAAATTCAAAGTACCTATCAACTTCAGGCGCCACGGCTAGTGAAAATTGATATCAAAGCATGCAGAGTAATGAAAGAAGTGACTGAGTAGCGATTCCATGATCTCAACTTGACTGGTGCATTGATTTCTTAGGAATAAATAAGCATAGCCTTTTCTCATTTCATTTTACCAAAGTTTTTAGAGTGCAAAGCTAGAGATTGCATAAGTTTTAGTGATTTCAGAAGAACATAATTGTCTTAGTTTCAGGGAAAGATTGTAAGGAGAAGGTTGTGTCAGATTGTAGCATTGTTCAGTGAAGATCAGTAACAATGAGTCAAGCAACACCAAGTAGAGATTCTACCAGTGGGAGAAGTGGAGATGATGAGGATGATCAGAAAGGCAAAAGGAACTATTCTAATGAATTTGTGGCTCTACTACCAGAAACAAATCAAGGGAAGAAGGTAAATGATGAATTCCTTGCTAATGACATGGAAAATTTTAGAGATCCATGTACTCCTAGTGTTTCAGGTTATCATCTCTTTAATTATTTCTATAAAAATAAGGACAATGCGATTCCTATTTCAAACCCCTGGACATCAAGGTTAGCAAAGTTGGTTGTCCTAGATGTTTTTGTAGATGTAGACTTCTTAATTGATCTGGCTAGGAAATATGATTCTCTTTCTAGAATCATCAAGAAAAGTGATGGCACACCCTTAATTAAATTGGATAGGGAATCATTTATGAAGGCTTTTGATATATATCATCCTTGTACTATGTAGATTAACCTAAAGAAGTTATAGAATCAGTATGTCAGAGAAAAATCCCTAAGTCCTTATTTTGGTATTTGGTTAGGCAAGGCAACACTTTTTGAAAGGTTGGGAGCCTTATATCCACACAAAACATATCTCCCTGAAATTGTGTGTCAAGTAGGAGAAGAGATTGAACATATTGGAGCCACTTTGTCTTTCTTCAAAGGCAAAGAAAATCATATACAAGCTAGGATCAACATGTTTGGGCCAGATTATAATAGATTTATTCCTCCAATAAAGGGAGAAGATAATAAGATTAAAGCAATAGTAGAATGGAGAGGTGAATTTGATACCTTATTGCATATTAAAGAGGCATTTATAATAGATGATGTTACATTGGATATGGATAGGCTTAATAAGACCATGGATGAGGCTTTTAAAGCATAGACAGAGTTTATCAAGTTTGTCACAGATGTCAAGATCATCACCGATACAAGATGGGACAGACAGAAGGCTCAACTATAGAATATTCAGAGTTTTAATTGGCCTTCAGAGGTAGAGGTTGCAGAATGAGATGTCAGCACAAAGCCCAAGAAGAAGAAGCCTGTAGCAATTGACCTAGATGTATTGGACAAGGAGTGAAGAGGCACTTGGCACCTGATCTATGAGCACAGGGAGGATAGTCATTAATAAGACTAGTGTAAATTAGCCTATAATGGTGGTCACTAGGTCTCACAATAACTACAAGAGGCTATCCAGAATATTCATGGACAAAGGTGCCAGCTATCAAAGATTTAATTTCATATCAAATGAGATATTCAAGTCTCTTCTCCACCGCCTAAAGGTGTATATCTATTTTTTTCTTCTAGTACTTTAGGGTTTTAACCTAGCCATCTAAAGCTTGTTGCATCCTTACTTTCTAAAGGATTACAAGATGGATAGTGCTCTATAAATAGAAAGTGGTAACATAATTGTAAGGATCATGAAATATACAACTGCGAGGCAGACTTCTCATTTTGTCTAAGTTTTCAAGCTTTTAGTCTTTTGAATGTATTGAAGAAGAAGCATGTTAATAAAATACAGTGGAGTTTCTTGTTCTATATCATTGTTGTCTTCTTGCATTTCTCTTTATGCTCTTGTATGTTTAATTTGTAAGGCATCTTAAATATACCAATTATCAGGTAACTATGTGATTGCTTATAAGTTTATTTTGAAGGCATTATATTTTTCCATTAGTATACACAAGGAAAAACATCATCTACAAAATTGGTTTACACTACACCGATAGATAGGGCAGAACACTACCCGACGCCAAGGTTACTCGATACTACCAAGTTCAAAGTATCCCGACCAACACTATTTAGTATTACCCGCTGACAAAAAGGTTATGGGAACCCGACAAGTAACAAAAGTGCAACCCAATGAAATATAAAAGAGAGGAACCCAACAGATGAAGGGAACCTGATGATCAGTTCAACAAAGGAACATCGACAGATTTTCAATTCAACCCGAAGACCAAGAACCGACAGTCAGTTACATCCCGCAAAAAGTGGATCTGACTTTCCACATTAGATAAATCACTGAAGTTGTATATATAGCTTCTTGATTTATTTTTAAAACCATTATGTGTAGAGGAATCAATGTATTTATTATTGTTTTAATTAGTTCTACTGATTTAAAACATGCAAACTAAAGATCAAGGTCAAGTTGTAAACCTTGGATCTAAGATTTAACATTGTTATGCATGATTCTAAGATAGGTCAAATACTTTTATTAATAGATGCTCAATCTATTATAAGCATGTTGTTTTTCAATGAAGATTGTAACCATGAAGAGCATCTAAAGACCAAACAAGAGATTTCATGCAGAAGGATAGAAAAGAATCAAATCAGTTTCAAGAACAAGAACACAGGCTACCGATGAGCAGAGAAAGGTATTAATCAGTCACATAAGGTGATATTATTATTATGAGAGATTTAATGGATCTGTAATCAAAAATTGTAGATTGCATACAGTCATGTCAATCATATGTACTCATTCTAACAAGTGTAGTACACTTAATAAATCCTTTCAAGAAAGGTGGACTTAATAGTCCTATTGTAAATCTCTTAACCGAGTGCACACTTAAATCAGTGTTTCTAAAGATCGTAACATAGTAGATCTTAACCGGTCTCCACTTTAATAATCTTAATAGGGTAGATCATTAGAAGTGATCAATTTTAAGCCTTTACCAGCTCCCTTCCATTCTGCAGATAGTGAAGTTTTATGGGTGCCATCCCCACCACAGTTTTTACTTCCTGACAGGAGTTTTCTGCGATATCATATATTGTGTTATGTGTTTATTACTTTCATGAATGTTTCTATGACTGTTGCAAATAACTAAATATTATGAATTAATACTACATGCATAAGAAAGAACAACAATAATGGTCGATAATACAGTAATGAATGATTACTAATGATGAATGGTGAAAAGAGTTAAAAGTTTTAGAGGTACTAATTCACCCCTCCCCTCTCAGTACTACTTCCCATTAATCTCAACAATTGGTATCAAAGCTAAGTCTCTTCTTGAAAAATCTTAAAGGCTTAAGAGAAAAGATCATACAATGGAGAAGTACAAACTTGATAATAATATTGAGATAAAAATCTTGAGATACAGATGTTCTATGAACAATATAAAGAAGCAAGAATCAAGATGAGAGAGTTGTTGGATGAGAGGAAAGGTATGGCAACCCGGAGCAATAAAAAAGATTATCAAGAAGAAGAGATTCTATATTTCTTTGAATCTTCTAGATCAAATGCAAGTAATACATCAGATACATCAGAAGAGAACATCACAAATATGAAGGAGACCAATCAACATCTGATAGAGAAAATAAAGATGTTGCAAATCAATCAAGAGAGCCAGATGGCAAGAATGATTGATGTGATGAGTTCTGCTAGACAAGCTGAAATAGAAAGAACACTTTCTATTAATGACAGAAGGAAGATTACAAAGAATCTACAGGAAAAGGAGTTAAAAATTCAAAGACATGTTGAGCATCACCATGAGATCACAAATCAGATTATTCTAATGAGTCAAGAAGCAAATAGAATGAATATAGAACTCATTAAAAGAGTGCAGGCTATCGATGAACTAAGAGAAGAAAATGAAAAACTAAAGCATGAGGTTAGAATTCAGCAACAGCATAATGAAGTTATCAGAAAGGCTAAAGAGAGCAATAAAAGAATGGAGGATTTTCTTGAAGGACAACAAAGAGTCAACAACAACAATGGTTTAGGCTTTACCGAAAATGGAGAATCATTAAATCAAGCCAATCCAAAGAATGTCTATGAAAATCTAAGACCAAGAAAGCTGACATGCAAGCATTGTGGAAAGCAAGGCCACACATCAAATGTATGTCGAGGCAAAATGAAAGGTATTCCTAAATCTACATCTTCATTCATAGGATTTTGTTATAAATGTAACAAGAAAGGACATAAAGCATATGAAAGTAAGTCTAAGATGGAACAACCAAAGAAAGAAACCTATATGGACAAATATTGTCCTACATGCAAGATGAATGGGCACACAAGTCTTGAATTTTGGAAAAATAAAAGGCAAGCATGGAAGCCAAAAGGTTAAGAAACTCCCTATCAACCAAGAAGACTCGGTAATCAATATGTATGGGACTACAATACTTGGAAAAACTGTACAACATGTGGTAGATATGGTCACATTGATGCAAATTGCATGAGGGCATGGACCAAAAGGTCTAGAGGCTGGCCAGACCCTAGAATGGCATGCTTACACTGTCACAAATTTGGTCATCTCAAAAAAGGTTGCAAAGACCGAATGGAAAAGACAAGAACATATCCCAATGGAAACACCATTGAAGATATCCAAAGGGCTAGAGACAAAATGTGGAGAAAAGATTCAATCAATGATGAAGCTAGACCAAGCAATGCAAATGGTGACACCCCATCCAATGGATTTGGTGACATCACCACCCCCACTTGATTTGAACAAGTAAGTATGGAATTGCACTACACCAAGTCATATTTTGCATCAGTTCCATTATACAAATTGATAGATAGGCAAAATCTACATAATAAAGATGTATATTATGTCACTTGTTTCATTTCTGAGAAAATAACCCTGTCGGTATACACATACCGAAAATCATTGGTGAAAATAATGGATAAGTTGTTTTACACTTACAGGAAATTGTTGGTCAACACATAAAATGGTTAAGTTACCAATGTAACTCGACAACCGTCGGTAAGGAAGCAAAGTTACAAAGTTGTCATGACAGAATACCGATATCCGTCAGTAAAAGAAAAATTGTTAACAGTTGTCCCGAGCATCATGTCAACACCAATGATGACTTTTGAAAGTCTTCTTGACAAACTCCATCTTCATGTCCTAACAATTTGTTGAGCATTTATGACAAAGACTTAGGGAAAAAAAGTCTATAAATAGTCGACAGGAGCACTTCATTTTGCACCCACGATTTAAAGAGAAAGCAGAGTGAAAAATAGAGCAATTAAAGAGCAGAAAGAAGAGCGTCCTCAACTCAATCCACACATAGAAAATAGATCATTCACCATTGTCATGGATCAAAGTAAGTATTGAGGGCACCAAAATTATTTTATCGTTATTTATCAAGAAAGCCCTAAAACTTGAAAAATGATGGCAACCACATCGAGAAACATAAAGATCAAGAGTGATAAGAAGAATATGGTCAGGTTAATCAAGAATAACACCTGTGTTGAACCCAAATATAAGATATGCCTGGAGATTGCATCGCAACCTGATGAAACTGATGCATTTTCTAAGATTCCACCTAGGGTTTTGCTTATAGAAGACGTTAGGTCTTATATTCATTGCAAGATTGCCAAAATAGGTGATCTAGAGATGGATGAAGCTTATAAGAAGCTTTGCGATGTAGAAGGGAACCTAAAGGAAGAGCATGAACACTTAGAGGTTAAAGGGATAACTAATTCCCTATATTTCCCAAGGGAATTTAAAACCGAATGGATTATGTTAGTGCTTAGTAGATTGCATGATCAGAGGTTGTGGTTGGATCAACCCAAAAAAATCACCAAGTATGTCCTTCACGCGGTCACTGGTTATCCAATAATTGACAAGCCTAAGGCTCACAAGCATCCCTCTAGGCCAGAAGTCACAAAGCTCACAAAAGCTGAATGGGACAACATAGGACTGAAAGTAAACACCATCACCGACAAGGAACTGAGGTTCGGTGCATATGTGATTGGTTATAAGATCTTTCAAGCAAGCAGGTTGAACAGCATATCTGCAACATCAGTAAGAACAACTTACAAGAGAGTGACCAAGGGCATACAGATGGATCTATGTGAGATCCTATAGAAACAACTTAATGAAAACATGATCACAATCAAGTCCACAAAGACTAACACATGTAAGTTTGGCTCACTTATCATGTGTATATTTTTCTACTTTCAAGAGTACTTTCCTTTAGTAGGAAAATTGAAATTGGACACTACAAAACCGGTGACATTACAGATTAGTGAACTAATTAAATCACTAGGAGATAATTTTGAATCTGTTATGACTTCATACTTCCATGAATTCAAGGAAACGATGATGGAAAGGACAAGGATCCATGAACAACTTGTTGAAAAACATAGGGATGAGATATGTTTTATGGTGGACACAGATTTCACCCACATCAAACTGGTGTTACCAAGGATAGCTTGGTTAGCACCACTGGATTATGAAATCAACATAGATCAGGCCACAAATGCAATTGATGCATTGATCAATGAGCTTATTGACAGTAAACAACCAAGGTTTGGAACCTATGAAGAGGCCAGATCAAAGATAAAAAGAGGGCTAGAAATCAAGAAAACTATCAATAAAAAGGATAAGATGGTAAAGAATATCAAAAATATTATATCGGGAACTGAGGAGGAACAAGAACAACCAAAGGAAGCCAATGAACAGGGTACCATCAATGAAGGGCATGATGAATAGAAATTAGATTCTAAGGAGACTAAATCTAATATACCTTCACCTCCTACAAAGAAGCAGTGGACAAGGAGTCGAACTGCTAAGACCGGTACCACACCTCTTAAGAAAGGTCAAGTAAGGACCTATAAGAGGAAGCAACCAGAAAAACAAACCAAAAAGGAACAAACTATGAAGAAAACACCTACAAAGAGGAGAAAAAGAATGGTCAGAACTAAAGCTGACATAGAGGATGAGCCCAATGTAGTGAAGAAGAATTACAGAAATCTAACAATTGATGAGGCTGCTGAATCTATTGTTGCATCTGGCACAATGCATGACAAGAAAATCAGACAATGGGATAGACTCAAACCAGAGGACCAAAATAAGATACAAGATGTCATAATAAGGGAAATGGTCAAGTACAAATATGTACTAGTTGAATTTTTCAACCAAATACCCAAGGAGTTGGGTAAGAAAATATCTCAACAATGGTCATATGCTTTATAGACCAAAAGAGAAACAAGGGAGAGGGTACTAGTAACACTAATGCCTCCCAAATCTAAGATTGAAGAAATCATGAAGAAGCACTCACGAAAATTTATAGCCAAAATAAGGGCTTACAAAGTGCTAGAAAATAAGTTCATAGAGCTAGATACAATGACCGAAACAAAATGGAGACAACTCCTAGATCTGCCAATAGAGTCAACAAGTCATGAGGAATAGTTACTTCTCATCGAAACACCTCATAGAGAGGAGGAGAAAGACAAGGAAAGTCCTCAGCACATTTCTTTGGACAATGTTGAAGAAATGGAGCCAATTGATTTGGACAAAGTCATGGATGATCTTGACATTCAAGACATCAGAAATTATGACTCTGATAAAGATCCACAGAAGAAAGATGATGTAATATTCATAACACTCAAGGATTAGGGAAGGCAACAATAATTGAAGACATCAGAGGATAAAGATATGAATGTTGCTGATGAGATAGAGGACACATCATTCATGGACTTAAAAGAACCAAAACCTACAGATAAAGTACAAAAAGATTGAGGATGTCACTGCTCTACAAGATCAAACCGACAAGCAGGACACCACTTTAGATAAAACCCAAGCTAGCACACAAAGCAATATGCCTGTATTAATGAAGGAAATCAATATACTATAGGGTAATGATGGATATACTACAGAGGACACAAGCACACCCAAGGAAAAGGGTGATGCAGAAGCAAAAGACACCACAAATAATACAAAGGACACAACTGCAGAACAAGTTGTAAACGACGATCAGAAAGATAAGTCTACTGATCAAAATAAAGAAGAAACACAAAAGGTAGAAGAGGATGAGCAGAAAGATAAGAGTGAATAAGAAAAGAAGGATGAGCTGGAGAAGAAATCAGAAGAAAAATCTACAGAGACACCCAAGGTTGAAGGAGAGACATCTTCACCAAACCAATAGGTGCACCCCGAGCAGAAAACTTAAGAAGCATCTTCTACAAAGCCTTCACCAAGCACTTCAGAGAGGACAAATGAACTAGCAATGGTAGTTCATACATCTGCAACCCCACAAGTCTCAAAGAAGAAGAAGAGCAAGAATAAGAATCCAGTAACTCTGGATGAAATCATTGAGATTCCAGTTTGTGATCCAAGGACATTGGATCCAACTGAATTGACCAAATATGCAAGACTCTGTGAGAGGAAGTCAATGCAAGACAAATTAAGGAAAGCCACAAAGGAGGCAAAGGTACTTGAATTAGCAAGAGGGATACTTCAACAAATAGTACCAGATGTAGACATGGTTCAAACAGCCCCAATGCTTGATCAATTGGTGGTACTCACAAATGCAATACAATATCAAAACATTGATGCTGAGAAGGTCATGGAAGAAAGACTTAAACAGTAGTATGAGTTCAAGCTAGCAGAAAAGATAAGCTAGGAAGTGGCATTGAAAAAGGTAAAGCTTTCTGAATTGGTGAGAGCAATTGATCCAATCATCTCAGAAGCTATTACTTTGATACAGAAATTGTGTACACTTGATCAACTCACTCAGGAGTATACCGAAAAGATAGCACAAATAGATGTTGATCTTAAGACAAGTGTACAAAGTCTCACAAATAATGAAGAGGCAATAAAATTGCACAATGAGAAATTCAAACAGGCTCAGAAATTGAGACAGGACATACAGATTGCAGAGACAAATTATAGAGATGAGGTAAATGAGCTCCAAGCTCAGCTCTTACTAACACTTTCACTACTGCAACAACATGTGATAGAGACAAACACTCTAATTGTCACCCCATAAATGTTTTTCCTAGACAACATTTATGATATGCATGCAAGGCTAGAGCTAGAGCACGTGGCACTAGAACTCCTAAAAGAAAAATGGTACAAATTGTTGTAAGACATCAAGACCACCCATTCACATATTCTTGACACATTATAAGTTACACATTTTTGTCACATTTTTGGCATCTTGTAAGTTGTACATTTTTGTCATGAGTATCAAATAAAGGGGGAAATGATATGTACAGTTCAATTAGTATAAAGAGGGAAATGAAAAGAGGAAATGATGTGTACAGTCATACAAATGAAAGAGAAAAGAGCAGGGAATGTATAGTACAGAGGAAATTATACATGTACATATATACTTATACTATACTGATGCATACAATTAGGGGGAGTCATATAATGACAAGGATATAAACATGGTTTACATACTAAATACTTTAGTATTATGCACATATCAATTTTTTATACTAATGTCAAAGGGGGATATTGAAGGCATTATATTTTTCCATTAGTATACACAAGGAAAAACATGATCTACACCATCGGTTTACACTACACCAACAGACAGGGCACAGCACTACCCGACGCCAAGGTTACCTGATACTACCAAGTTCAAAGCATCCCGACCAACACTATTTAGTATTACCCGATGACAAAAAGGTTAGAGGAACCCGATGAGTAACAATAGTGCAACCCGACGGAATAGAAAAGAGAGGAACCCAATAGATGAAGGGAACCCAGTGATTAGTTCAACAAAGGAATGTCGACAGACTTTTAGTTCAACCCGACGACCAAGAATCGATGGTCAGTTACATCCCACAAAAAATGGATCTTACTTTCCATGTCAGATAAATCACTGAAGTTGTATATATAGCTTCTTGATTTGTTTTTAAAACCATTATGTGCAGAGGAAGCAATGTATTTATTATTGTTTTAATTATTTTTACTGATTTAAAACATGCAAACTAAAGATCAAGGTCAAGTTGTAAACCTTGGATCTAAGAGTTAACATTGTAATGCCTAATTCTAAGATAAGTCAAATACTTGTATAAATATATGCTCAATCTATTGTAAGCATGTTTTTGTTCAATGAATATTGTAGCCACGGAGAGCATATATAGACCAGATAAGAGATTTCATACAGAAGGATAGAAAAGAATCAAATCAATTTCAAGAACAAGAACACAAGCTACCGACGAGCAGAGAAAGGTATTAATCAGTCACTTAAGGTGATATTATTATTATGAGAGCTTTAATGGATCTATAATTGTAGATTGCATATAGTCGGGTCAATCATATGTACTCATTCTACAAAGTGTAGTACACTTAAGAAATCCTTTCAAGAAAGGTGGACTTAACAGTCCTATTGTAAATCTCTTAACCGAGTACGCACTTAAATCAGTGTTGCTAAAGCTATTAACAAAGTAGATATTAACCAGTCTCCACTTTAATACCCCTAACAGGGTAGATCATCAGAAGTGATCAATTGTAAGCCTTTATCAACTCCCTTCCATTTTGCAGATAGTGAAGTTTTGTGGGTGCCATCCCCACCATAGTTTTTACTTCCTAACAGGAGTTTTCTGTTATATCATATCTTGTGTTATGTGTTTATTACTCTCATGAATGTTTCTATGACTATTACAAACAACTAAAGATTATGAATTAATACTACATGCATAAGAAAGAACAATATCAATGGTCAGTAATACAGTAATGAATGATTACTAATGATGAATGGTGAAAAGAGTTAAAAGTTTTAGAGGTACTGATTCACCCCTCCCCTCTCAGTACTACTTCCCATTAATCCCAACATATTTCAAGGAGGGAGTAAATCTTATGAGTGATTCCAGAGGGTTAGACATTAATGTAAGGATTTGATATAGGGGTATGGGAGTGAAAAGATAGTTTGTAAGGCACTCTATCTGAACTACATGTGTATTTCCATTAATTAGTTTCTGTGAATTTATATCTCATTTGACTCTTTGCCCAGAATTAGGTATTGGTATAGGGTTTGATAAGAAGTTATTCATCATCAATATTAAAACAAACAATCATTTACTTTCTTTTTATAAAGAACATGCATGCTTAAGTAGTTGTATTAGAAGATACAATTCAATTTGTTGATTCATTGAAGAGAGAATCATTAGGTTAGCCTTCCTGAGTTAAGGACTCTAAAAGGAAGAAGGATGAGAATCCTTGTCTCACTGTTGTTTTCTATTGTTATGTTCATGGTCTGGCCTGTTAAGCTCTATGTTAAACTGGTCATAGTCATCTGTAAAATTTTCTATCAGTTGTGTAGTAAAAGACAATACGCAAACTAGTGTGACCCCTAATCCACTGTTAAGTTTATTGAAAAATAGTGACTTATAGAAGGTACGGCCACCTAATTATATGTAGCTCAAAGAAGAAGGAGGATTAATCCTCATCAATTAGACTTTGTCTTGTTAGAATCAAGAATTGGGAATATAAGATTCAAGCATTAATGCTATAATCAGGACTTGCAAGAAAAATCTCTAACAAGAACAACTCCAAGGCTACTCATTTTCAATTAAACATAATAAGGGTGTAGCCAATAAAGTGGTTGATGCACTAAGAAAAAGAATTTTCCTATTCCAAGAAATAAAAGTCAAGAGTATTGGGATAACTTCTCTAAAGGATCTCTAAATTGATGATCCAGATTTTGGTGAAGCATATAAAGTATGTACAAAACTTGTGGACAAATACCACACTGATTTTTCAGACTTTTTGATACACGATGGCCTATTCTTTAAAGGCAGTAAAATATGCATTCCTAGGTGTTCCATGAGGGACAACATCATCCAAGAAATACATTGTGGAGGAATGAGTGGTCACTTTGGCTTAGAAAAGACACTACCATTGGCCTAAGATGCATAAAGATGTTCAAAAATTTGTTCAAACTTGTGTCATTTTCCAACAAGCCAAAGGTGTTTCAACCAACCAAGGACTTTACCAACCATTACCTATACCCTCAAAACCATAGGAAGCAATATCAATGGATTTTGTAATGGGATTACCAAGGAATAAACAGGGATTTGACAACATTTTTGTAGTGGTTGATCATTTTAGTAAAATGGCACACTTTATTCTATGAAAAAGAACATATGATGCATCACATATTACTCAATTATTTTTCAAATAAATTGTCATAATACATGATTTACCTCAGTCTATTGTCTCAGACAGAGATGCAAAGTTTCAGGGTCATTTTTGGAGGACATTGCATAAGAAGTTGGGCACAAATTTACAATTCAGTTCTTCCTACCATCCACAAACTGATGGTTAGATAGAGGTGGTCAATAGATCCCTGGGAAATATTCTTAGATGCCTCACAAAATAATATGCACAAAATTGGGATCTCCTTCTACCACAAGCAAAATATGCTTTCAATGACTCTGTCAATAGATCAACATGTAGAACACCATTTCAAACCAGTTATGGTCTAGACCCAAGAGGACCAATGGAGCTCAGAAATCTCCCAAATTATTTCCATACCAATGCTCATGGAGAAGATCTCACAGTAATGATCAAACAGATAAAAGACCAAGTAAAGGATAACTTGGAACAAACAGTACAGAAGTATAAAGCACAAGTAGATAAAAGGGGAAGAGAAGTACACTTTCAGATAGGTGACAAAGTATGGGCTTACTTGAGAAAGGAAAGACTCCCTAAATAACCTCATACAAAAATTCACATGAAGAAGATTGGCCCCTGCATAATTCTTCATAAATTTGGCCTAAATGCTTATGAAATAACATTGCCACCCACACTCTTTATTTCTCCTATTTTTAATATTTCTAACTTAACGATTTTTAGAGAGAATGAAGGTATTGCAGGTGAACAAGAAGATGGAAATGAACCACAAGGTGATTGGATTCATGACTTACCCCCCATTCAGCCTCTCCTTTTAGAAAATATTCTTCAATAAAATATTCTCAAGAAGACCAAAAAGAAAACACACTTGCAATACTTAGTTAAATGGAAAGGACTTCCAGATATTGATGCCACATGGATGACTGAACAAGACATTCTGAAGCATGGCTTCACTATGGACCAACTCATCTCAAGTGGGAACTTTAGTTATCTTTCACCAGGGGAGTATGGTGCAGGAGCCCCAACCTCCTAAAGGCATATTCAAAATTTCCTAAACATCTAGGACTTCTTGTTTTCAATAATGATCCATTTGTAAGACCTAGTGCCAAGATTTGGTCTTTATGAACCACTTGGTCAACTATGGTCAAAGGATCCATAAATATTGAATTTGTGTTATTTTGTGTTTTAGGTGTTCCTTAGGTAGGTTTGGTCCATTATTGACCCCAAGGCAAGTGAGCAATCAATAATTGTTCATTTTGTGCAAAATATGCAAAAATGCAACATTTGCATAAAAAGTTGCATAGCAACATTTTGGTGACATGACAACTTTGCAAAAATTGGTTGTAAACCTTCCTCCCAATGGATCATAATTTTAAATTAAGTTCTAATGATTGGAGGAACTCCTCAAATATCCCTCACATGTGGATGGAGGAGAGATGATGTAAGATTTTGAAATTATCAATAAAATTGAACCATTTTCCTACATACAGTGAATTGTTCTAGATCTGTACGGCCCTGTATGGACTCAAATTAGTGGAATACCAATGGATTTTTGAATTATATTTAATTACCTTAAATTATCATTTTATTTTAACCTTTTATTCATTGTATAATGTATGATATTGGTATTTGGGTGAAAACTCTCTGAAAACCCTAGTTACCTAGGGTTTCCCTGAATAAATGACTATTTCTCCTCATTCCATCATTGGAAAAATCTAAGATTTTCTTAAATGAGGGGAATTTACATGTGTTCCAAGATTCCAAAATCATTTTGTAGGTTGGTGGTCGGAGGAAGGACTTCAAACTAATTTTTGGTTGACATCTCAATGTGGCAACCAGTGAATAGTAAGAGCATTTGATGACAGAGGCATGTTGGAGTTGCATCAAGCACTTAGATTGAATATTTGGGGTACATTTAACATGGATACCTTCCCTAAATCAATTTTTAGTCTCTTCACTCCATTCCTTGAGTACTTCCTTTGTTAATCATTCCTAATTGGGGTAAGTAGGCGTGTCAAGCATATCAGTATATAAGCATTGTATGATTAATTCATTATATTCTGAGTTTTGGGATATATATAACTTGATAAAGTGTGTCTTAATCTTCCCTTATTTTTTATAGTTCTTTCGGAAAGTAAAGATTTGTAGTCCAAAAATTGTTTGCATGGGGCTACAAGGAAAATAGGTGCCTAAAAAGGGAAGTACCATAAACAATAATATTGAATATAATCCATTTTTGGATTTGTTTCATGTTGGTCATTAATAGTTCCTAGAAAAAGTGATCCAACCCCATTCCATAAATTCACATAGCCTCTTGTGTTTTACCAAAAGTTGGTGTACCCAAGTAGGGTCATTAAGCGTGATTGTCCAAATCAACCCAAAACAGGAACTTGAATCATCAAGTTTGGATGCTATATTACAGTTGGAAGTTGTTTGAAAAGGTTTAGATCCTATAGTAAATTGATCTCCTTGAAAATTTGAGAGATTCAGTCCTTTAGGAAATAGTGAAGCTATAGCCTCTGCATCAATGTGTCCCAACAATTTGCCCTCTGTGACTCTAACCACACATTTCTTCAGGTTGAGGGAGATTATGTACCTTCTACACCTTTGAATCACCCTTCATAGATCATCTATATGATCCATTTGGTTTTTTGAAAACATGATGACATTGTCCATGTAAATAATTATACATTTCCCAACTAGACTTTTGAAAGTTGTGTTTGTCACTAGCTGAAAGTTTGCTTCAGTGTTGATCAGGTTGAAATGAATTTGGTGATAAGAAAATGTACCCCATTTGGTGGTGAAAGTGGTCTACATATGATCTTCCTCTTTCATAATCACCTTATTGTATCCCAAATAGCCATCTAGGAAGGATTTCATCTAAGACTCGTTTACTACTTGCAGCACCTCATTTAGAGAGGGAAGTGGGTAATTGTCTTTCTGGGAAGCTTTGTTCAGGTTTCAGAAGTCTATGCATAACCTGATCTCCCCACTTTTCTTCCTTACCACAACCATATGTTCCACCCATGTGGAATTTTGGATTGGAAAGATAATCTTGGCATCCAACAGTTTCTGGACTTATTTTTGTATCAAAGGTTCCATCATTGGGTTTACTGGCCTCTAGTATTGCCAGAAAGGTTCAAAATATGTTTTTTTAGTGATATGTTATGTAATATGATCAAGGTGTTGTAAGTTTTTAGTTCCTCGTAGATCCAAGCTATGACATCTTGGTATTCAGTGAGGAGCTGGACCATTATCTTCTTCTCTTCCTCAATACCCACCTTCCCTACATGAACTTCTCACGGGTCAACCTTCGTACCAAGGTTGTATATTTCACATTCATCCCCTCGTGGTATTTGTGTTGGTTTCCTTTTCATGGTGGTCTCATCCTTGTCAAAAATTCTTTCTAACTCTAACATCCCTTTGGGTATGGAGTTAGTCCTTAGGTTTATGACACCCTGATCATCCAGCATTTTTTGATCAATTGGTTCATTAGGTTCTTCTTTTTCTTCATCGATAATTTGTTCCTCGAACAAGCATGTACACATGATGAAATCAAGGATTTTTTGGTCATCTTGGAAGACTTGGACGTTTGTAATATTATCTAGAATGGTTAGGGCAGAAATAAGTTCTACTCAGAATTTTTTTAGCTTGGATCTTTCCATAGAGTGTAATGAACTGGTGGATACTGCTAATGTGTTAGCCAGGAGATTCTTCCTTCTTGGGATAGACGTAATTTTTAATGCTTCAAAGTCCTTGATGAAATCCCATGCCCTATTCTGGTAAGCTTCCAACCTTTTTTCATTGAAATAATACTGGTTGCAGACTTGCTTGACAACCATCTATTAGTCACCTTTTACCACCAAAGATTTGATCCCCTTTTTGTGTGCAAGGAGAAGGCATCAAACCAGTGCTTCGTATTATATGATTTTGTTATTACATAAGAATTGTAGCCTATAATTAGCATAGAAGGACTTATCTCTCAAGTTGATTAGTTTGATTCCTGCACCAACTCCTTATTTACACTTGGAGCCGTCAAAACATAGTTTCCATATTTGATACAGCTTGGCTGAGATCGGATTAGGCTAAAATTTGCACTAGATTTATGATGTTCCTTATTTTAAACCTTTATCTTCCCCACTATCTAAGGAACTCATTCACTCTTTACCTTCCCTTTGGGTGTTTTGGGTACCTAAAGAGCTTGTATCTTTAGCATCCTGGGCAAGTTCTAATTTTGTGTAGGGTGGTAAGGCACCATCATTTGAAGAACTTCATTCACCGAGTTTAGTGAATGTGGGACTTTTACCATTTGAGTATGAGCCATCATTCTAAATTTGTTTGAGGGATATGATTTAGTGGGGTATCTCCACTTGGCACAACATTTCCCAAGGTATCTAATATGGTATTCTCATCGCCTGAACCCTGGCTCTGAACTTGTTTGATTGGTGGGGTAATATGGGTTTGTACTCACGATAATGCATCTTCACATGTTGCATATGTGAACTCTGAGTGAATTAACTAGTTTAATTGGTAATACTCTGGTAACAACAAGATTTTGGGGTCAGCATCATGACCCAATGTTTTAGGCTTGTCATCATATTATTGATGAACCCTTGGTAGATTGTGTCACCAATGTGAAACTCTTGCAGACCTTGTACGAGGCTATCATCAACATCTTCAATTTCTTGGATTTGGAACATGAGGATGTTATCTACCTGATAAGTGCCTAGATTAGTTTGAGTGAATAATACCTCGTTTGGGGCATTGTAGTTCATAATCATTTTCTTCAGTTTTGATTTAGCATCAATTTTGATCTAATTGTTTATCCCCTTCCAGGGTAACCATAGTTGGGTGAAATCAGTGGAAATCCATCCCCTTAGGCATTTAGTCCATTATCTACTCAATAGCATCTCATAAGTTTCCAGAATATCCACAATGTGTACATCAATGTGCTCCTGTACTCTTGGATCAATGACCAGTTGGATGTGTACATCTTTCAGCACCCCCAATCACTTTGAACTCCATCTTGTCCAACTGTATCACTACCCTATTTGTTTCTTGCAAGACCATTCCCAATTTCTGGTAGATAGAGAGAGGCATGACATTACATGAAGCTCCTGAGTCAATTAGATAGTTGTGCATTTTTTTCCAAATATACGCAGACTTAGTAGGAACGGAGGTACTTCTATCTTATCTTTAAACATTGTCAGGAATGCCTCTGAACCATTCACATTTGATTTGGGAACTCGTGTGTTTCTAGCCATTGTCCCTTGTTTGGAGTGGTCCAAGGATTTTATAAGTGATTCTCCTTGGGATGGGCAGACTTGCAACATGTCAAACATAGAGATGTTTGCTTTCATTTTTTTAGCTCTTCGATCGTGTTGTATTTATTAGCTGACCAAGATGGGTTCCTAAGAATAGTGGGTATTTTTTGTGGAGATGATGCAGAAGAACTCAAACCTTTTTTTGTTGTAGGATTATTACTAGCCTATGGGTCCAATGGAGTTGGTTCTTTTTCCTGGGGGAATACTGTATGCCAGATGTTTCTTCCAGTTTGTTAGGTTGTGAGAGCTCCGGTGGTCATTTTGGAACACATGAACTTTGGACTACTTGAGCTCTCTTTCTTTGTGGAATGGAAATACAAACTCCTCTTCTTGAGTGTAGTTTCTAGAACCCTCTCTAGTTCTTGGTTCATAGGAGTCAAACATCATTGTGTTAAATTGAAAAGGAGGCTCCTCAGAATCTTAGGATTGTTGATTACAAGTGTTATTTCCATACCCGTTGTTATCTTGGTGTGTTCTTATAGCCCCTGCAAAATTTACATTAGTAGTTTCGTACATGTTATTATTATTAGTGGGTATGATACTATTTTTGAGTCAGGTGTTCCAGGTTCAATTAGGTCATTGCTTCCCAAATTGTTTATCTTGTGAGTTTTTGTTATTGTTATTTTTTTTGTTATTATTATAGGTGTTATAACTCTAATTTTGACTTTGAGGATAAGCGTTCAAAGCTGAAGGTGTTCGTTGGTATCCACCTTGGCTTTGAGAAGGATTCAACTTCATTCTAGTGAGCTCACTGGTCAGTTGAGATAGAATTTTCTTTACGACATCCAACTCGAAGGCTAGATGACTGTTAGGATCATTTGGGGGCATTGTTCGTTGCTCAAAGAAGGCAGTCTTATGGGCCACATAACTAGGATAGGTGATGGGTGGGGTGGGACAATGATTGCTTGTGTTATAATTCAGTTTAGCAAAGGTGTGTGATTGGCCAAAGCTTGATTTCTCACTGAAAATTGATGTGGAGCAAAGAGGTTACCCAAAGTAGGAAAAGTGTCAAAGTTCCCTCCTCCTTGTGGATCCTTTTGTTGAGTAAATGTTATGGATTCATTATACACTTTTTCCATTGTTTCTTTGTATGCAAGGGGAAGCCTTCTTAGAAAAATTGAATTGAGTGGGTCCAAAGCTTTGAGGTAAACTTGTTTAACAGTCACCTTGGGTAAAATGTAAGGAGCTTCCAATTTTATATGCATCTTGTGGAAATGATGATTGAACATAGAAATCAGCTCATTGGAGTCCTTTCTTGTTATTATGAACTGGTGATGTGTCGTATCAAGATCCACATATAACTTGAACTAGTTTAGGAATTTTTTTTCAAACTTTGGCGATGCAGAGATAGACCCACGTGGTAAGTTCAAGTACCAATTATATGTGAACTCCCCTAGTGTGTATTGGAAAAAATGGCACATGAAATCTTGGTGTACAATTTATTTGCGGTTACAAATTTCCTTGAAGGCACGAATGTGTTCTTCCGCTATCTGTGATTCCCCGTACATGAAACAGGTGCAAAACTTCTCTAGATTTTTTGGGAAATTCATGAAGTTGGCCGACCAAGCTCAGTGGAGAACTATGTGCATTATCAAAGAAATCCATTGGACATGGTGGCTGAAAATTTTGATTTTGATTAATGGTTGTGGTAACAGTCGTGGTAGTGATGTGTTATTGTTGGCCAAATGGATTTTGTAGTCCAGTAAGATGGCAGGAGGGAATGGACCTTGATTTCCCTTTGTCATTGTGAGCTTTGTAATGTTGGATGAGTTCAAGGAACTCACCCCTATTTGGAGATGATCTATGCACTCACTTGAACCATACTAGTGAGATAGATCCTATGTTATCCAACCTACTATCCCATGGCCCTCCTTATAGTGCCACTTCTACTGAGCGTTGTTTTTACACATGTTAATTACTTAGAATTTGAGATTTGATTTCCTCTCTTAAAAGAATAATGAAGTTATTCCCAAGGTTCTCTATGGTTTTGGTACAATCGCTTAGTAAACTCAGTTGAAGATAAATGTGAATGTGTACAAGGAGGCTTTTGCTAGTACATTTCAAGACTTTAGACTGCAAAACAAACTTTAGTACTTTTTTATATTTTTCTCAATTTTCAATGTATGAAATTTCCTAATAATGCAAATTGAACTTTAAAACTACAATGATTGCGTATTCAAATCAATTTCAAACAAAGTTCAAAATATTTGGGTAACAAGAATTGTAAGTAAATTTACAGAAATGAAATCTAACAAATATAAACTATCATAGAATCCCGCTTGCAAATTAAATGATCAAAAAGATAGAAACCCATGAAACATGAATCAAATCAGATCATAATTCTATGTTCAACAGATGCAATATTTTGAAGAAAATTCTACCCAGATGCATGATTTTCCAAAATCTATGAGATGGTGAAGCCACAAGGTGCACGCACACATGAGACAGATTTATCTTTAAATCAATAGAACTAATCTTTCCAATCATTCGTCACAGCAAGATGAATTAACAATAGAAAACTCCAATTTAATTGATCGCAGATCCATACACAATAAATGTAGTTGGCTCTCTAAAATGGATGAACAAGCATAAACATACATTCATCAATTTTGCATAGATAGTAGAAGAAATCACACCATGAATGAAGCACCAACAACATGTATCTCTATTGCATAAAATATCTGGTCTTAATTACTTTATTCTGATGGAATATGTAGAGCTCCAATTACAAAAATTGGAACCCCAAAACTGGGGTTCTTATTACACTAAAATAGAAAAATAAAGCTAAAACTAGAAATTACTTAAGAAAATATACTCCTAAGTTGATATTTAACTACTTGCATGGATCGTTAATCTCTTTACATCTCATTTGCATAAGAAATCTGGCCTAAAACCGCCCAAGAAGCAATAAATTAGAACTGGAGCTCCATCATTTTGAACTAAAGTCTTCATCTTAAACTTGGAGTTCTCTTTGGAATCTTTGTCTGAGATTCTTTGTGCACATGCAACTAATTGGTATCTTTTAGTTAACTAAAAATGAACCCAAACCTTCAGGCAGCATGAACTGAAACAAACCTTTTATGCAAATTTCTCTCACGTAAGAATAACCTGGAAATTTCAGGTCCTGACATTTACTCTCAAAGTTGGAAGGCTGAAAAATGACTAAGTATAGACCCTTAGTACCCATAAATTTTAGACTTTCAAAATCTGAAAGGCCGAAAAACTGAATTTGGAAAAGTGGCTAAGTGTCAAAATCTCCATTCTACAAAATTTGACTAAGTCCAAAACTAGATACTTAGTCAATTTGGGAGGATGTCTAGATGGGCATCCTGGAGCCTATGTACTATCTCCTACACCTTGTCATAGTCTTCTACCTAGAGATCATTGAGGCATTTATCTTTCTTTTCTATGAAGGTGTTTAACTCAGAAGCAAAGAATTTGATTTCTTCGTCATGTTTTGACATTCTTTTCATGTCCTCCTTAAATATAAAAAGTTTTTGGAGGTCCTCCTTAGTGTTGATACCATCCAAAATTCTTTTAAATTGTTGCACAATGTTCTTGATAGGGTATAAGACTTTCTTTTCATCATCTTCATACAAGTCCACGTCTATACCTATAAAAAATTTCTATATTTGTTCAACTCATTCCATAACTTCTTTGTGCCTCTTTATGATCTTGTCCAAGCCTTTTTCGTAGACCTTTATTAAATTGGAGATATCTTTTATCCATGTTTCAAAATTTTCAAGCTCAGAGCCCTCATATAGCTTGACCAAAATTTGGAAGTGTTGCCTCCTTATTACTTTTAGGTCCTTTAGAATCTTTTGTCACCTCTCTATTTGGAAATCTAATCCCTGTTCATCCCCCATCATGTCCAACAATTTGATAGCTTCCTTGAGAATAACTCTAAAAGGCTTCATAATCTTCCTGATGGTGTCCTCTCCTAGCTGCTCAAAATCAATCTTCCAATTTGTACATGCCTAAATGAAAGAATTTGTTATACCTGTCGGCAATTCCAAAGTATTACTTTTCTCTAAGATGGTCTATAATGAGGCCTACGGGAAGTCTAGTTCAATGATACACGCTATCTTAAGAATGAAATTCTTCAATGCCTTATTCTTCTCTATTCATGACTTTATTTTGTCTTTGTCTTTATCCATGAATCCAAGTGCATGTTTCAATCCTAAGGTCGGCAATGTTTTATTTCCTTCTCTCATAGGTTCACTTAAGTCAACCTCTTCAAAAGTGTAATCCTCTAGATTTACCTTAGATTGGCTAGTACTTATGGTAGGTACTACCACTTGTGCCTTCCATCGGCCCCTATCGTCCTGAGTGACATAAGACATTATCCTTTCCGATGCACTAGATTCACCCCGGTAGAAAGTTTGTCCTAAGAATGTCATGTCTACGTCAACCTTTTGAGTGTAAACCCTCCTTCTTGTTTATATCTCTTTAGTAAACCATGTGGGTTTGGTGAAGGCAGTCACCATCTCATATTGGAATATTCTCAAAACTTAAGTTTTTATTTTTGTTGTTTGGACCTCTGTTTCTTGCTCTCCTTTTTTTCCCTTCTCCAAAGCTTCCCTGATTTATGGATTTTCTTCTTCTTCTTGCACCTCTCCTATCATGTCTCTTAGTTTTTCTCTAGTGGAAGTATATGTCTCCCCATGTGTTTGTTCATGTGGAGGGTACTTTCTTCCCTTGAAGATTTTGTATCACTTTGGGATTTATTCACATCTTCTAACAAAATTGTCAGTATTTCTGCTCAGAGACCTATTGTTGGCCTCTTCTTTTCCTAAGAAGATGGTGTTGACCTTGTGGATAGAGTTACTTGGGCGATTGGGTTTGAAGAAGAAATGGGAATAAAAGGTGGAGTGAGAATTTGAACATAAGGCAGATAAGTGGAGGCTTGAACTGAAGGTGGAGGAGTGGGAGCTTGAACCGAAGGTGGAGGAGTGGGAGTAGGAGTTTGAATTGAAGGTCGAGGAGTGGGAGAATCAACCGAAGGTGGAGGAGCAGGTGAACTATGTTCTGCATTTGTTTCCTTCCCAACCTCCTTATCTATGGGTGTGTCCTTAGGCATTTCTCTATGATCTGTCTATGGTGCCTAGACATTTGGAAGCCCTGGAGTAAATTTTACCTCTACCTCCTTGTTTGTGTCCCTAGACTCTATGGATAACCTGAAACATTCTTGATGCTTTCAATTTATATAACCTAGAATTCTCAAATTGGAGACAAATTAATGACAATTATATACCTATACAAAACTACTAAGTTCCTTGTTCAAAAAATGATACTATTACAAAATACATACTCCAATCAACTGCCTCAGATTGAACACCAACTCTATTTACAAACTTGAAAACAAATTTCAAAACCTGAACCCTGGAAAAAGAAAGAGAATATATGGAGATAGAAAGAATTTTAGACTCACCCTGTAGTTTCCACTTGTCTCTTTTCATTCCAAATCTGATTGGTTGAATATTCTCCTTCCTCACATGTTGAAAACATATGATTCTTCCTTTGTGACATGTCTCTCTTCATCCAAAATAAAAATTGCACATTCACTTTGCTTATGCAATTGAAAATCAATATGTCCCTATCCTTAATTTGAAAATATTTCCATTTACTTCCTTCATACGCCTAGGATATCTTCTCCTCTCAGTAAAACTAGAATATCTTGTCATCACTTGATCAAAAAATATGTAATTTGCATACTTGAGTTGCACTCTACTATCTGTCTAGCTTGCAACTAAAAAAATCCCCTTTGTATTGTCCCTCTTACCATTGAAAATATCTGCTCAAACTGAAAAATATTGGATATCTCTTTGGTCTACAGTTTGAGAAATATTTGATTTTGTCCCATTTTACTCATTACTTGGACACATCACATTTTTACTTCTCTTGCTTTCTGTTACCTTTAACCCAAGAGAAAATAAATCTCTTTACACTTTTGAACTAACTTAGCTCTCTAGATAATTTAATTTTCTAATTTGCATCTTTGATGTAGTATAGACATTTGGTAAATAATAACTTTGAATTTAGCCTCTTTGTTCTCTTAATCTTTCATCTGGTCTATTAAACTCCATTTAATTATTGGTGAGAGCTTTTCACTTGAAGTGAAAACTATTTTCCTTCATTTGGTTTTCATTTTGATTGAAGAATTACCCCCTTGTCTACACCTTTGAAGTAATTCTCACATGTAACTAAAGATGCATTTTCTCTTTTGCACTTTATGCAATGCTCTGATTTTAGTATAACTTCCAATCCCTTCTTCTTATTTCCATTCATGATGATTCTTCAGAATTTTGGGAATTTCTTTCCTATGCTTCCGTTCTCGATGACTCTTCATAATTTCAAGAATTGTCTTCCTATGCTTCTATTTCTGATGATTCTTCATAATTTTGAGAATTTCCTTCTTGTGCTTCCATTTTTGATGATTCTTTGGATATTCGGGAATTGCCTTCTTGTGCTTCCATTTTTTATGATTCTTCATAATTTTGAGAATTTCCTTCTTGTGCTTACATTCTTGATGACTCTTCATAATTTCAAGAATTACCTTCTTGTGCTTCCGTTCTCGCCAGATCTTGAAATTCTGACATTTAGAGACTTAAGCTTGAGAATGAACTTTTAACTAGACTTTAAAAAAAATGCCATCACTGGATCCCAGAAACTAGAGGGCACCAAATTTTTCATACACAAAATTACCCTTCAAAACAACAACTCTTGACTACATCTAGGGTAAGGTATACCACTATCTAAACATGGTCACTTGCATTTTGTCTTGCTCCTTTTATGCTCAAAACACAAAAAGTACATTTCAAACGGATTCACCAAAAAATATCAAACGGAGCCCTAAGGAGAAGAGAAATTTCACACTTGCACATTAAGATATCATCATTATGAAACAACAACTTGGACCTCTTGACAATCTATAGGGTGAAAGATATTATTTCCTCAAAATGACTTCCTATAGGAACACACACTAAAAGTGCAGAAAGTCTAAAAAATTGCTTCTTGATTTGGCTTTGAAAACTCATCAAATGATCACTCTATGTTCTGAAACTTTAGGCATAGGCTCACTCTTATATAGACAATTACAAGGCTACAACTGGGAACTCATGACAATAAACTAGTCAAATGTTACAAACTCTCAAAGTTGACCCTTCAAAATCAGTTGCACTTATCAACCTGGAAATCTGAATAAAATGCAAATGGAAAGGCCTTAGCAACCTGGGCAAATGGATTCATTAGGGTATGAAAATAGATGTGGGGACTATCTATCATGATTGCAATAGGGGTAAATGACCCTTTGGTCATGATAATTAATAGGGTGCAAATTGTAGGTCTTCAAAGTGGACTATTTCATTATTTTTGGACAAGTGCAAGATGCAGATTGGTATAAACCTCTTAAACTAGATATATCAAAAACTTATCAAAACTGCTCATAAGGGGCTGAAAATGAGGCATGAGTTAAATGAAAAGATGAAAACACACTTGAAAAGTTGTTTTTCATGAAAATCACTTGGTAATCATATATTCAATGTCAAAATAGGGCTTCTCCATACAATGTGCAAAGGTGTTCTGCCATGCCTTAGCAAAATCTTCACATATGAAAACCTCAAATTCCTTCATAATTTTTAGATGCCAATAGTGGTTCTTGTTGGGGACAATTATTCATAGAATTTTTTATGACAATTAGTCAATTGTGTATTGTCATTGATGTTTACACAAGTATAGTGATGTTTACACAAATTTCTAATCCTATTCGAGCATAGTCAGTTCATGCCAAGTACTCTCGGGCATTGAAGAGGACCAAAGTGATTTTCAGTTCTAACCGATTTCACTCGGGCATTACAGTGTTGGTCAGGTGTTGAAGGATTTTAGTGTTGACTGAGTAAAATAGTTAGTGTCAACCGACTAACATGAGTTTATATTTTATGGATAATTAGTTATATGCAGCTGATAGACATGAGTTTTTTTATTTATTTGAAGGATATTAAGGCCGACTTGACAAGGCTTATCATATATATAAAAGGTCAAGTTTGGATTGAATAGTGAGATAGAGTGTGTAAGTGATATGAAGAGTGAAGGAAAAATCAAATGGGATTCTGATTGAGGACAGAACACAGAGGACTGCAATAGAATTTATGATGAGTAAGGATCAAGTAATTAATCTAGAACAAAGATCTGAATTAGCAAAGATAGTTACTTATCAAAACAGGTCAATCCATTATTACTTTCTAGCAATTGTAGCAGTGATCAAAATCCCTTAACAGAGTAGACTTAACAATCTTTTGTAAATCCTCTCATAAGGTGACATTTCTACATTGAAGTGTTTGAAGACCTCTCACAAGGCCACTCCTTACAAGGTGATTAAATCCTCTAAAAGGGTCACACCTAACGGTGTGTTATTGTAACCTTTAATAGGGTTGGCTCCTAACATGGCTCACTTCAGAAGACTGAAAAATAGTGACTAGTTGCAATTGGTGGTTTTTCCCATATTGGGTTTCCACATTAAATCTAGGTGTTATCTGTGTACATTTCATTTGCTTTATGGTTTATGTTTATGCAATTAATTACTAAAAATAATCACAGTTAATATCTTAAGATTTTCTATGTTAACCGAGTGACGGTAGAATACATGTGTTAACCGAGCAACAGTGACTAATTTGTTTAAGACATCTAAGGGACTTGGATTTGTTTTTGTGGTAACTGATTGATCCCTCCCCTCTTATTTACTCAACTCATTTCAAAAAATTGGTATCATAGCTGCAAGTGCTTACAAGGAAGGTTTCAAGGCCTAAGCTAAAGATCAGAGATGTCTTACAGAAGGGAGATCTTGAAGCTTAACAAAGACAATTTTTCTGCATGGCAAGATTTGATGAGACTACATCTATCTACCATTGGAGATATTGGTTTTCAATTCTTGGACCATAGGTATTTGGAACCACCGAGACCTTTGACTATGGATCAGATGATAGACATGAAGCATCATAACATAATGGTGATTGATATAGCCTCTGCAATCAGCTATTCCAAATTTGATGAAGTCAAGGACTGCCCTACTACCTTAGATATGTGGAACAAACTGCATGATATTCATGGAGGAGATGTCAATGTAAAGAGAGCCAAAGAATAAAGTCTCCGAGCTCAATTTGATCAGATGAAAATGAAAGAAAAAGAGGACATTACAAAATACAGTGAAAGAATCAAGAAAAGCGTTAGTGCCATGAGAGTTGTTGGTGGAGTAATTGAAGACACAACAGTGGTTAGTAAGGTATTGAGAGCTTTACTTCCTATCTATGCAATCAGAGTTTCAGCTATTCAAAAAATGAGATGCAGTAATGGTATAAGTCTAGATGGGT
Source organism: Thuja plicata (assembly GCA_018584345.1). Lineage (NCBI taxonomy): Eukaryota > Viridiplantae > Streptophyta > Pinopsida > Cupressales > Cupressaceae > Thuja > Thuja plicata. Next base: position 5,850,261 of record MU226051.1, on the reverse strand, counting down.
TGGTTGGAAGACTTACAGCCTTTGAGTTGGATAACTTTGACAATTACTCTCCTAATATTGGAAATCTTGAGTCTGCATTCAAAGCTAAATTAAACCTTGGAAAGATGAAAGGAAAATAGATTGATAGTGACATTGATGATGAATCTGATGATGAAGATCTGGAAATCATTGAAGCATTACTTGCAAGGAGAGATGCAAAAGGAAAAGGACAATACAAAGGATGAATACCATTAATTTTCTTTTCATGTGATGAGGTTGGTCACATTGCTGCTAAGTGTCCAAACAAGGAAGACAAAGGTGAGAAAAAGTTCAACAAGTGTAAAGGCAAGAAAGATTACAAAAGGTACAAAGACAAAGGTAAGAAATCTTGTTACATTGATAAAGATTTTGATAGTGATGAAGATGAAGATGAAATGGTTTATATTGCTATTAAGGATGAGTCAGATAATGAAGATAATGAAAAGACAACACTATATTCTCATATTAGCAAGAATGACACTTGGACAATTGATAGTGGTTGTTCTCACCACATGACTGGTGATAAAACAAAATTTGAACATCTTGAGCACTATGATGGTGGGAGCGTCAGTTTTGGGAATGATGAACCCTACTATGTGAAAGGTAAAGGTTGTATTGCTTTAACAGAAGGAATCAAATGTGATAATGCTTATTGGGTTGAAGGACTAAGGCACAATCTACTAAGTGTGGCACAACTAAATAACATTGGTTTCAAGGTAGAATTCATGAATGGTAAGGCCAAGTTCCTGGATGGTAAGTGAAACCTAGTTAGAACTGGCAGATAAACAAAAGGTAATCTATTTTATCTTGATCTCAATTAAAGTTCATGTTTTATTTCACAAGTAGAAGAAAGTTGGTTATGGAATAAAAGGTTATGTCATGTGAACTTTGATAACCTGGTTAACATAAGCAAGAACAAAAGAGTAAGAGGAATTAAAGAAACCTGAACTAGCAATATGCAAACAATGTCAAATTGGGAAGATGGGCAAAACTAGCTTCAAGAGCAAGAACTACAATACAAAATAATTTTTGGAATTGGTACATATTGATTTATGTGGACCAATTGGAAAAACAAGTTACACAGGTGAGAAGTATTTCATTCTATTTGTTGATGATCATTCCAGGATGATGATTGTTATCTTTCTTAATGAAAAATTAGAAGCCTTTTAGAAATTCAAATGGTACCTAGCCAGAGTTGAAAAATAAATAGGAAAGAAACTTAAATTCTTAAGATCTAATAGAGGAGGAGAATTCATTTCTAATGAATTCAATGAATTCTGCAATGAAAGAGGAATCAAAAGGAAAGTATCTACCCCAGGTACTCCACAGAAGAATGGTATAGTAGAAAGAAGGAACAAATCCATTATGGATTGTGCAAGAACCTTGATGATTGAAAATAATTTTGATACCAAATACTGGAAGGAAGACATCAGCGCTGCAATTCACACCTTGAACTGAGTTCAACTGAAGAAACATACTGAGAAGACACCTTTTGAATTATGGTATGGCTATAATCCTAATGTTCATTATTTTAAAGTATTTGGAAGTAATGTTACATCTTGAAGGAAGAAAGAAATGAAAAATTTGATGTAAAAGGTGATGAAGGTATATTCCTAGGCTACTCTTGTAAAAGCAAAGCATATAAATTTTTGAATCTTTCTACTCATAAAGTCATAGAAAGTATGTATGTAAGGATTGATGAGCTTGTAGAAAGAGGTGAAGAAAAAATCAGTAAAGAGCCTTAGTATTATAGAAACTTTGTATATTATGAAGCTGATACTATACCTAAGACACAAGCAATGGTGATTGGACGACATCCTTTTCAACCATTGAATTCATCTGCACAAACTCAAATAGTACAACCTGAGTTGCAACCTGAGCTGTTGGTAGAGGAAACTAAGTTGTAGACTGAAGAGACTGAGTCTCAGATAGAGCCACCCGAGTCTTAGATAGTGGAACCCAAGTATTAGATAGAAGAACAGAATAGAACTTTTGAGTATGGTGAACCAAGTGGAACAAGCCCAGAATCAAGAAGGAAGGATCCTATACTTGCAAAATATGTCAGAAGGCATCATGCACCTGAAAAAATAATTGGAGATCAGATAGAAGGTGTAATGACAAGGAAAAAAATTAAAGGTACGTGTTTGCTTAGTGAAATTGAACCTAGAACTATTAAATATGCATTGAATGATGAAAGATTGATTGAAGAAATGAATGAAGAGATTGAGCAGATAGAAAAGAACAAAACCTGGACTCTTGTACCTAGACCAAAAGATAAGACTATGATTGGTACTAAGTGGGTTTTCAGAAATAAGATGGATGAAAAAGGAGAATTTTTCCAAAACAAGGCAAGATTAGTATGTAAAGGATATGCTCAAGAAGAGGGTATTGATTATGGACAAAAAAAATTCTCATGTTACAAGACTTGAAGGAGTCATAACTCTTCTGGCATATGTTGCACGCAAAGGCTACAAGGTATATCAAATGGATGTAAAATCTGCATTCCTGAATGAAATTCTTGAAGAAGAAGTCTATATTGAGAAACCTGAAGGTTTTGTAGATCCTAACAAAAGGAATATGATTTGAAAATTACACAAAGCATTGTATGGACTAAAGCAAGCTCCTAGAGCCTAGTATGAAAGACTGCATGGTTACTTGATAAGCATTGGATTGCAAATAACTAATGACAATAGTAGCTTGTATATCAAAGAAGGACCTCAGAACAAGATACTATTAGCAAAAATATTTATAGATGATATATTTTTTATTGGATATGATGACTTAAGCAAAGAATTCTCAGATGCTATGAGTAAGGAATTTGAAATGTCTATGTTTGGTGAAATCAAATTCTTTGTTGGATTACAAGTTTATCAGATGAAGGATGGTATCTAAATTACCCAGTCTAAATACATCAAAGAGATACTAAATAAATTTGGGATGGAAGACTCCAGACCAATTGGAACACCTATGCCTATTGGACATAAGTTGTCTAAGGATGATGATTCAAAGGAAGTAAACTAGACTACCTACAGATCCATGATTGGTAAACTTCAATATGTTATTCACACCAGACCTGATATTGCATTAGCAGTTGGTATTGTTGCAAGGTTTTCAGCTAATCCTATATAGAATCGTGTGATGGCTATCAAAAGGATTCTGAGATATCTTAAGGGTACTGAAGATTATGGATTATGGTATAAGAAAGGAGAAAACTTTGATTTGAAAACTTTTACTACTACTGATTGGGCTGGAATTTTTGATGATAGAAAGAGCATAAGTGGTGGAGCATTATTTCTTGGCAAGAGGTTAGTCTCCTAGACAAGAATGAAACAGAACTGCATTTCTCAATCTACTGCAGAAGCAGAGTATGTTGTTGCAGTAGTAAATTGTTCAAATATCATATGGTTCAAACAGCTGGTGTCAGGTATGAAGGTGGAAATCACAGAACCAATTATTATCTACTATAACAACACTAGTGCTATTAACATTTCAAAGAACCCTGTGATGCATACTAAGACTAAACATATTGCAAATTGGTTCAGGACAAGGAAGTAAGATTGGAATATGTGAATACTAAAGAACAAATTGTAGACATATTCACAAAACCATTACCTTAGGATGAATTTTTGTATCTTAAAGGATAGCTAGGGGTAATTCCCCTAACTGAGGCTCACTAAAATGCAGTTTAGTGATGCATCAACCAAGCTACAGAACAGACTTAACATGTTTATGCAGGTATTTAGAGCTTATTGCATATGAATCAGTATAGACATGTACATTACAACTTCATTGGATATGTCAGTTGGTGTATTTGGCATTGCATTTCAAAGAGGGAGAGATTACTGTATGTCATAATGATTAGTGATAGAGGGAGAGATTATTGTATGTCATAAATATTACTGAGGGAGAGATTACTTTTGGAGAGATTGATGACAGAGGGAGAACTTTATCAGAAAGGGGGAAATCTGTATTCCAGTGATTGAGGGAGTTTTTGGATGAGAATTAGAATGAAGCTAAGGACATTAATAAAAAAAATTCATTCTTATGTTGGTTTCTCTATAATTCTTTGTATTATGACATGTTGTGTTGCCATCAATGCCAAAGAGGGAGATTGTTGATGACAATTATTCAATTGTGTATTGTCATTGATGTTTACACAAGTATAGTGATGTTTACACAAATGTCTAATCCTATCCAAGCACAGTCAATTCATGCCAAGTACTCTCAAGCATTGAAGAGGACCAAAGTGATTTTTAGTTCTAACCGAGTTCACTAGGGCATTACAGTGTTGGTCGGGCGTTGAAGGATTTCAGTGTTGACCGAGTAAAATAGTTAGTGTATGCTGACTAACAGGAGCTTATATTTTATGGATAATTGGTTATATGTAGCCGACAGTGTAGACACCTAAAAATGGTTCATTGCCTATGCCCCCTTTTTAACATTTCTTCTATATTATGTGTTTGATCTTTATCATTCACTAATATTGTGTCATTCTTCCATGTCATCAATTACTAACATTTCTACTCTCTTTATCAAATTGATCATTTCCTAATCAATTCTGATCAATCCTAAACCGATCCTATTCGATCCTAAACTAATCCTATTTGATCCTAAACCATTCCAAACCTTCTTAAATCAATTCAAATCTATCCTATTCTTTTCCTAATCATTTGCAAAAATTTTGGGACTCATTTCTGACCATTTTGGGGCATTGTCCAAGATCACCGATGCCTAATCAACCCAATTTCAAACCAATCAATAAAAACTCTAATTCAATTCAATCAATCTTGTCATCATTTTATGAGCATTATCCAAGATCATCGATGCTTCGTATCCTTTCAATCAGCCATTTGATAACACTGTCAAAGATCATTGGTGTTATCGCTATCAATCTATCGATTTCAATTCAATAGTGTTGTTCATTATTATCAATACTATTTCTGATTATCATTTCAAAAACATTTTCAAAGATCATCAATGTTTCCCCATTTTAATTTCAATCTTACGATGCCATCAAAGTTCATTGGCACTTTTCAATCATTTCCAATCATCATTATCTGAGCGCATTGTCAAAGCTCATCGATGCCTCATGATTTCCTAAACTATTCCAGAACCCTTAGAATTAACCCTAATCCTTATCAACATTATCAAAACCCTTCCAATTTGACATCAACACCTTCAATTTGACCTATTTCCCACTAACTTCCCCCTTTTGGATGAATAACCCATAATTTATCCTAAGTCGTATTTGAATAAATAAATAAACTTTATTTATTCCCCCATTTTCCCTAAGTCTCCAACAATTAATTAATTGGATAATTTCTATTTATGAGATTTCTTTATAATTTCATAAATCTAATTTGATTTTGAGGAATATTTGAGAATATTGAATTATGGATTTGATTAAAGATTCATAATCTCACCTAAATATCATATCCCTTAATTGAAGATTCTCATCCCTATAAAGGTGCTTCACAAATATTTTCAATATCTCTCCCCCATTTCATGCTTCCAAGCATCCCACCAACCAAAATCTGCATTTATGCAAGGATTTTGTGCAATCTGACCTAAATGTCTCTCATTTTCTATAAAATGGGATGCATTCCTCTCATTCAAGTTTGAACCACAAGATTTTGAGAAAACCTCAAGATCACTCACTTCTACTACTCTCATTAGCAACTTGCATTCTTGTGCAAAGTGTGTGTGCAAAGAGCAACATCAATCTCATTATGGAGAAGAAAGAAGGACATGGGAGCTTCCTTTGAAGGGGGTTTTTGAGTTTTCATGCTTATTTTATGAATTCCCTTAGCAAATAGCTTTCATGATAGATTAGATAGGTTTAGCATACTATTTAGGGTTTGTGGTTACCTAGATATAATTATAACCCCTTTTCTGGTCTTACATTTGGTGAACCCAATGTGAACATGCTAAAAATCTGATAAATTTGTTTGCCTGCAGGTTTTCTTTGTTGTTTTGTTGTTGCATGCAGGTTTTTAATGATTTCATCATATCTCCTAAACGGTGTGGAATATGATTATGAAATGTTTACTGCAAGTTGGGGATGGTATTAGGATTCTATAGTATGAAACTTGGATTTTTATAATTCATTTTGTGTGTTTTATTCCATTTTTATGATTTTTCATAAAAACTTAATTATGGGCACAAATTATCGAATTTTTTAAAAACATTTACATTTCTGGAAAGCTCTTCAAAATCTAAATGGGGTTTATTCTCTGTGTTTTTTATTTTCATAACCAATAATGACCGAAATAAACACATCTTTGAAACTGGTCTGTTTTGAAAAATAGGGCCCCTAGAACACAAATTAAGGAGTTTTTTAAAATTTCTTACATTTTTTAAAATCTCATTGATTTTCAAGAGGGGTTATTTCTTTCCATTTCTACTATTCTATTCTATATATATCTAAAAATTGGATATTTAAGACTAGGTAAAAAGCAAAAAAAAAATCAAGGTGCACTTGTTCCAATTTCAATTGATTTGCATGCTTTTCTTTTGTATGCATTTTTATGTGTTAATAATTATTTGTGCAGCATTGTGGCAATTGTGGGATGAAGATCAAATCCTAAAAACTACTAATGGTTTCAATGCAGGACGTTTATAGAAGACCTTGTGTTTTCCCAAACTTTTGTGCTTGCTTTTTGTAGTTAGAAAACACTTCATTTTGGTGCTTGAAAAGAACCTTTTTCTTTCATGTGTCTAATGTGTTTTATAGATTTTAAACCATAATAATCATACGAGTGTATCCTCTCCCCTCGCCTTCATGAATTTTGGGTGTAAGAGAAACTCATATCATTCTTATAGAGTGGCTACCTCCCAAGTGCTTTAGTAGAGCCAGTGAGAGTGGATGCCCAACCGGTGATAGGCTAAACCCAATCCCATCCAACCGGGATACAAATATGCCATTATGATTAATCTCTCAATGGACGGGTATTGAATGTGTTATACTAGGAATAAGATATCCCTCAGTACCCTTGTGGTGTGTTAAAACCTATGGAACGTAACTTCTGTAGGCTAGGAGGCCTCCATAACAGAGCTAACATGCCACACGTATAACCATTAAAATGGATTCCCTTATTAAAGACCATGTTTTAGTAGTCAAAAACCTTCTATCTATTGGCGTGAAAGGTCGGAGACCAACTAAGATGCCCCACACTTTCCCGGCTATTAATCGAGACAACAATCCCTTGGGAAGTGATGTCCCTTGGGGGTTGAAGCTTGGAGTGCCTGAGAAGTGAGTGCACATGTAAGGAGGAGCCCGTTCTTCCAAGCTTCTAGGTTTTTTTCTATTAGTAAGCATGGTTGAACTTTGGTTCAAGTGGGGATTCAACAGATACTATCCTTGATATCCTTAGGAAGTGGTGTGTTTGTTCATTTTACAATAGCCATTCTGAATGATGTGTCTTGTGTGGGTGGTCAAACCTTAATTAAAATAATGACATCTTAAAAACACTCTCCTTAAAGAACACTTTTTCCAAATCAATCTTCAAGAACAATTAAATGGTCACAACAAACCTTGTCTTTGAGTGAACATATGGAACCTTGAACTGTTCACTTGGAACCTTTTGGCATGCTTGATAGCCTTCATATTGCATATTCATGACCTAATCTCCTTTTATTGTGCATTTTAAAAAAATCCTTGCATTATAGACCTCATTTTAATCCTCATTATAGTCCTTTTTCATAAGTCCTAATCATAGCCCTCTTGCATACATAGCTCATTTTTAGATCCTCCTTAAAAACTTTGCAAACAATCCTAGAAAGTATCCAAATCATGGAACCTCTCTTTATGATGTTGAAAATAGAATCTTGACTTGATCCCCCTTTTTTTCCAAATTTCAACCCCACCCCCCCTCCCCCCTTTATCAATTTAGTCTTATTCCACCTTTGTCATGATGGATTTGATCTAAGCCTTTTTATCAAACTTGTCCCTTATTCCAAAAATCCTATTTTTTCAAGTCAAGATCCTTATTCAACCTCATAAGGTTATGCTCCTAGATTTTTCTCCTTTCAAAAGATTAATTTTTAAAGTCCAAAAAACCAAAAACACAGTTGCATAAAACCTTAGATTGCATTTTCATAAATTCCTTGCATTTCCAAAGTTGCATTTCAAAACTTGCATTTCCAAAATTCAAAAATTCCAAAAAAAATCTTGCATTTACATATAGTAATCATGTCAATATTTACTAGGTTCCAAGCATCCAAAATGCAACAAGAAACTTATCAACCCATGTTTCCATCACAAAGAAAATCACAATTACCTTTTGATCAAAGACAAGATATACCTTTGCAACAACAAGCTTTTGAGCCAAGGCAAATGACATCAACACAACCAAACAATCAATTCCATCAAGTCCATTCAAACATGATTCA
>MU226051.1:5818253-5841555 GCA_018584345.1 Thuja plicata | reverse complement strand
AATCAAATTTCAAACCAGTCTCCATGTGCTCAAATTTCAAATCAATCATTCAACCAAGTTCCAAATCAAACCTTTCAACCTGACTGTGGCATAATTCAAATGGGGCCACCACCAAATTATGAACCAACCTTCATTCCAATGCAACCAAGTGATCTTCGAACAATTTCACAACCTCTTGTGCCAATCATGTAGACAAGACAGACAATACCAAGATCACAAACAATAACATTGCTTGAGGAACCTTTTGTATCCTCCAATTCACTACCAATGTCTTATCAAATAAAGGAAAATTCAAATGTGACATCTTTTGAACATCAAACAAGCATAATCAATAAGAAACCTTTTGTTAAACATGTTCATTCCAAAAATTCTTTCCAACATGTAAATAATGATGAGGTATCACTAGCAAGACCCATCAAGCAGCGCAAGTTCAAATCCAAAATTTTAAAGAATTTGTTTCAGAAATTGGATCAAACAAATAATTTACCCATGTCTAGCAATGGCTCACCCCAAAACAATCACATGGATGACATACCTATTTACCCTCAATACATTGACCTTCAAGAAACATCCATGTTTCCTTCCACCCCTTCATCCCCACCTTCCTCCCAAGAGAACTTTCCTCCATCCCCATCAAGTGATTCTTCCAACAATGCAACCTTCCAATGGCTATCCACGAAAGAAATCCAAGCCAGCCCCAGGCATAGCCCAAGTTCCTTTGAACCAATTACACCATGTCCTCAAATTTCAATCAAGCATATTCCTGATATTCCTATCCAAATTCCATCTTCCTCATATCAAAATGTTAACCGAGTGACAGTAGAATATCTATGTTAACCGAGCAATAGTGACTAATTTGTTTAAGACATCTAAGGGACTTGGATTTGTTTTTGTGGTAACTGATTCACTCCTCCCCTCTTACTTACTCAACCCATTTCCAACATAGACTAACATGAGATTCTAGATCTCTGGTGAGCAGACCAACATGCCTTCCATCTCTATTGGGTTCCTTATTGAAAACTTAACTAAAAATTAAACAAAATTCTCAATTGGTGGCCCTGGGCCACCAAACATATAAAACCAATATTTACACCTTTGATAAATATGGTTCTCATCACATAAAAGTATAATCAATCTGATAAATTTGCTGAAACACATTTAGCTATACTCGGTATAACTGACACCCTTCAACATGCTCATAATACTAGCACTGTATGCATAATTTTCATCATTCTAATTTTGTTCATTAGGGATCAACTCAAACAATTCATAGTTATATGTAAAATTCAAATGACATTCATCATACAACACATATTTAGGATATATGCAATATTCAACTAAATTCAACTCACTACCATGCTTTGATAGACTTTATCATGTTGAAATAGAAAAAGAAAGGGTTAATTTTCTGCCTGATAGTTGATATCCTCTTTCTGATTCATTTCAAAATCCAGTAAATGTGATGCATTATCATTATTTACATCCTATTCTTCAAAAAATGAACACACATCTGGCTGAAGCAAAAAATCTGATGTAAAATTTATACCCTCATTCGTCTTCTCTTAAAACATTTCAAAATGTGGCTCAAAACAATCAGCAGGTAGCCCATTGCAAATGTCTTCATCCTGACAAATGTCTCCTTGATATAAATCACTTCTACAGGAAAGATTATCAAAATTACTAGTTTCCACTTGACAAAATATTAATTCCATACAATCAACAATATCACAACTATCAACATTCACATCAAATATGTTGACATCCATTTCTGATTTAAATGCAAAATCAGATTTAATCTCCATATCATAGGAGATATCTTACTAAAAAATTTCATAAACTAGTTCATACAAATTGTAATATCACTTATCATCAACCCCTTCATACAAGCATTCATCATCAGAAGAATTTCCCTCATTTGAATCACTGCTATAATATATGTGACCAGAAATATTAGTTTCCACATAATCACACAATGTCACAAAATGAACGGCAACATCCATATTATTAGGGACCATTACCTTTTTAGATTTGTGTCTAAAACCATTTTCCATGGCATTTAAGTTAAATCAAAAATAACCATATTCAGAATCATTGTCTATTTGATGAGATGACATATCCATGTCTAAATATGGCAACTCATGAATAACCAACCTTTCACAATAAGTAAAATATTCCATAGACGTTGTCATAGACTCTTGATCAGCATTATAAACATTACACGTATTTTAAACATTCCTAAATGAACATTCATTTTCCAGTACATCTATGTCAATTTCATCCTCATCTATGATGAATGACTCCATGATTGTTTCATTGAACTCACCTTGGACAGTAAAATGAAAATCAACAAGCTCATTGGGAATAACATGAGAAGACTCAATAGTTTCACATCACTATTAACATAGGTAAAGTTTCTATCATCTTCACAAGTAGTGAGTGTTTCCAAATTCAACTCATAAAGGGGACCATGGGAACCAGGATAACAAACAACCTCTCCTTCATTACAAGGTTGCCTTTTAACTTCTTTTGTTGGAACACCCTCATTTTTTGCAAGCTTTCTCATGTTAGCCTCAATCAAAACTTGGAGGTTTGTTACTTAATGAAGGATTATTTCATAATGTTGATTAACCTTCAGATGATTATTTTGATATGCACAAATGGGATGTATATTATTAGGGGCAACAAACTCATTTAAATTCTAAAGATTTTTGGGAACCCTTGAACTTTGACAGTCAAATTTATATGCAACCCTATGGGAACTAATGTCTTCATGATTATGAAAATTAACCAGTCCAAATTTCATCATACCTTCAACATCCAATGCTACTTGAAAAGCATGATGCAAATTTTGAGACTCTCTACCTCTCAGTCGGTAACACGCCTTTTTTCCAAATGTGCCCAAATAGATTACTAATGCCACAATCTCTTATGGTTTGCATTTTTCAAGGATCCTCTTTAAATTTTTCATAAATATAGAATTAAAGTCATGAACTAATTTACCATCTTTAATATGGATATCAAATAAATTAGTGAGCAAGGTAGCCTCACTAATCCACTCACTGATCTGCTCATTGAATGGTGGTTGAAATCCTTTCCTTGAACTTGTAGACACCTAAAATTAGTTCACACCTATGTGCTCCCTTTTTAACATGTCTTTTATTCACTGATATTGTGGCATTCTTCCATGTCACCGATTTCTAACATTTCTCTCATAACCTCGGTCTTTTTGGCTAAATTGATCAAATTCATTCCTAAACCATGTCAAATCATCCTAAATCAGTCCAACAAAGTTCTAATCCCTTTCTAATCGGTCTAGGATCATTCCAAACTCATTTGATTCTAAACTCATATCAATGTCTTATCAATCTCTTTCAATCAATCCTCTGGCATTGTCAAAGATCATCGATGCCTTATCATCGTCAATCTAGGATAATCATCATGTTCATCAATGTCTCACTAGGAGTATTTCCAAGTTCATTAATTTATTCTCCTAAATCATCATTTGAGCACATTGTCCAAGTTCACCAATGCCTCATCATCATTTAATTCCTACAATAGCATTGTCAAAGTTCATCAATGCTATTTCATCATCAATCATCATTTCAAGAGCATTGTCAAAGTTCATCAATGCCTCACTGTCATTTTCACATTTCAGGAGCATTGTCCAAGTTCACCGATGTCTCCTTATCTTTATTTATCCTCTGGCATCATCCAAGTTCATTGATGCCATTATATCATTTCCAACCATTATCACAAGAGCATTGTCAAAGTTCATCGATGCCTTGTGATTTCCTAAATTATTCTAGAATCATTGGAATTGATCCTAACTCTTATCAATATCATCAAAATCCATTCAATTGCACATTAATGCCTTCGATTTAGCCAATAACCCTCTAATTTGTCCTCTTGGGATGAATAACCCATAGTTTATCCCTATGTCCTAATCGAATAAATAAATTGACTTTATTTATTCCTTTTCCTAATGTCTCCCTAAATTAATTAATTTCTCATCTTTTGAATTATGAGATTTTCCTAATTCCTAAATTCCTAATTTGAGGGAATAATGAGTTTTTAAATTCAAAAATTAAACTCTTACATTCCCTCCTTTAAGTGTACTTTGATTTCCCTATTAATTAGCTACATTAGCTCTTCCACCTTTCCCTGTCCATTTCCCTCTAATTGTGCTTCTAATTTCCTATTAATTTTCTCCCTCCATTATGCATTGATTTATGCATACTAATTTTTGCATTCCTTTCTAATTCTTTAAATTGTCTCTCTTTTCTATAAATTGAGATTCAATTCTCTCTTTCATGTTAGAACCACTATATCCTAGTATTCTTGGTTTCAACTTTTGCTTTTCAACACTTGTGCATTTTTGTCATTGACAAAGAGTAGCATAATCTACTCTATGGAGAAGAAAGGAGAGCATTTGAGGATCACTTGAAGGGGGTTTTTATGTGCTTATTGCATATTGTTTTTTAATTCATGTTTCAATGGCTCTAATGTTAGATTAGATAGGTTTGCATATTGTTTAGGGTTTTGTGGTTACCTAGATATGCTTATTTTGCCTTTTTATGGTCTTACATTTGGCTAACTAGATGATATTTGTCTGAGACAAGGTACTTCATTCCTGAAACCAGACATCATCATCATTAATCACACAAACTATAAAATTTTACAATAAGATCAGACTGGTTGTTGACTTGCTTGGTACAGTGAGTCTTTTCTTTTATTGATTTATCTTTGATCATGTTCTTATGCTACTCTAGGATATCACTGAGTAATGAGAGTGGTTGAGATGGTTCGTGGTCCTTTATTTTTGTTTTTGTCTTCTGCTTGTGGTGTATTTTTTCATAGAGTTATGGGGCACGTATTTCATATGCTTCAAGATGGATGGAAACATTCCTTGTCTACAATGTGTTTGTTTTTACACAAAGGGATCACATTATCACCCTAACTTTCTGTGTCATGGTGCGACACATCCATTTTCCATATCAAATAAAGCTCTTGTGAAAATAATGCACTTATGGAAGCAATGTTTCATCACTACTAATTATTCTTCTCTTCCGTCTAATTTATGCCTTCTCCTAATATTTCTTCCATCAATCCTTGCAAACTTCTCTTTTAAAAAAATTGTCCTCGTGTCAATTTCTACCCAATTTTTTGAGGGGGCATCCTACCTCCATTCTTTTGATCCACTGGGGCATGATTTTAATTTTTTCTTTCACACAACTCTCATAATCACATTGTATCAAAGAGGGGCAAAATGTAGACACCTAAAAATGGTTCACACCTATGTTCTCCCTTTTTAACATGTCTTCTATTCACTGATATTGTGGAATTCTTCCATGTCATCAATTTCTAACATTTCTCTCATAACCTCAATCTTTTTGGCTAAATTGATAAAATTCATTCCTAAACCATGTCAAATCATCCTAAATCAGTCCAATCAAGTTCTAATCCCTTTCTAATCGGTCTAGGATCATTCCAAACTCATTCGATTCTAAACTCATATCAATGTCTTATCAATCTCTTTCAATCAATCCTCTAGTATTGTCAAAGTTCATCGATGCCTTATCATCATCAATCTAGGAGAATCGTCATGTTCATCAATGTCTCCCCAAGAGAATTTCCAAGTTCATTAATTCCTTCTCCTAAATCATCATTTGAGTGCATTGTCCAAGTTCATCAATTCCTCATCATCATTTAATTCCTCCAATAGCATTGTCAAAGTTCATCTATGATATTTCATCATCAATCATCATTTTGAGAGCATCGTCAAAGTTCATCAATACCTCACTATCATTTTCACATTTCAGGAGCATTTTCCAATTTCACCGATGTCTCCTTATCTTTATTTATCCTCTGGTGTCATCCAAGTTCATTGATACCATTATATCATTTCTAATCATTATTGCGAGAGCATTGTCAAATTTCATCGATACCTTGTGATTTCCTAAATTATTCTAGAATCATTGGAATTGATCCTGATCCTTATCAATATCATCAAAATCCATTCAATTGCACATTAATGCCTTCAATTTGGCCAATAACCCTCTAATTTTTCCTCTTGGGATGAATAACCAATAGTTTATCCCTATGTCCTAATCGAATAAATAAATTGACTTTATTTATTCCCTTTTCATAATGTCTCCCTAAATTAATTAGTTTCAAAATTAATTAATTTCTCATCTTTTGAATTATGGGATTTTCCTAATTCCTAAATTCTTAATTTGAGGGGATAATTAGTTTTTAAATTCAAAAATTGAACTCTTACATTCCCTCCTTTAATTGTGCTTCATTTTCCCTATTAATTAGCTACATGAGCTCTTCCACCTTTCCCTATCCATTTCCCTCTAATTGTGCTTCTAAATTCCTATTAATTTGCTTCCTCCTTTTCCCTCCATCATGCATTGATTTATGCATACTAATTTGTGCATTCCTTTCTAATTCTTTAAATTGTCTCTCATTTCTATAAATTGAGATTCAATTCTCTCTTTCAAGTTAGAACCACTATCTCCTAGTATTCTTGCTTTCAAGTTTGGCTTTTCAACACTTGTGCATTTTTTTCATTGACAAAGAGCAACATAATCTACTCTATGGAGAAGAAAGGAGAGCATTTGAGCATCACTTGAAGGGGGTTTTATGTGTTTATTGCATATTGTTTTTGAATTCCTTTTTCAATGGCTCTAATGTTAGATTAGATAGGTTTACATATTGTTTAGGGTTTTGTGGTTACCTAGATATGCTTATTCTGCCTTTTTTGGTCTTACAGAACTGGTTGAATTTGGGGAAAAATTTAGGAACCAATCTCTAGCTTCATTCACTAAGGACTGAACAAATAACCTCATAACAACATCTTCATAATACACTTAATATTCCTATATTACCTCAGTGAATTTCTTCATATGTCTTTCAGTTGATTCTTCTTTGAAACCACTGAATCTAGGTATTCCTTTTCTGACCTCGGCTGAAATAAGATTCGGGTAACCATGGATGCCACTAAAACATAAGGCAATATACCTCTCAAAACTAAAATTTCTCCTATTGCACAACTCTGATAACTCACTAGGCATATTTATATGCATAAATATACAAGACTGAAAGTACTCACTATACATTGGTTTTTGCTATTACAAACACATAGTACACAACCTTATACTTCAAGTCGACTACAAACTCAAGCATGTGACAAATATGATGTGACTATGACTATGCTTGGTAATACATTTCAATAACTTTGCATACCTCTAAATGATTTATAACCTAAAATTTACAACACACAAGTATGCAAATAAATAATAACACCTTCCCTCTCAACTAGTGCTCATTTCACTAAATAGGGAAACTAATTTACTCATAAATTAATTTCAGAATTAATCGTATGCATTTGAAACTTCTGAAAATACCTCAAAACTTGCAGCAATATAGCTTTGTAGATGTTGAGATTTTTATCAAATCTTCAGTAGGTTCTTCATTAGAGTCGCCAACTCCTTGCAAATGAAAAATTTTAAACAACAAAGAGCTATTTAAACATTATATTCATTTCTAGGTTTTCTCCAACCAGCAAAATGACACAATTTTCATTACACTTGCTGCAATAAAATCACTTCCAGGTTGACTTTACACATATCTAAATTAAATTTCAGATTCTAAACACCTTGTCTCTTTCTCACAATGAATTTAATATTGATATCCCCAGTAGAGTCATCATTTATGTTGGTTCTTTTTCTTGCAACCTTGAATCCTAAAAGAGAATATGGGAATTAGACTTAAGGATCTTCACCTAACTCACAAACTCTACATCATCTACAAATTGAGGACATGAAAATCCAACATTAACAAGTCATACAAGCCTTCTTCACTTCAAGCTCCACATCACTCAAGAAGGTAATTTTAATCTACACATATATAAACCTTGTGACATACAACACTTTGCAATTATGCAACTGTGGATAGTTCTCAGACCTATAGGTAATGGGTGTTAAAACTTTACCAATCTCATGCACAATTTCAATTGCATTAAGTGTGCTAAGAACTAGATAACTTAACTCTTACACTAATCAAAATGAAATTGTTTAAATGATGTTTAGTGATTTGAATTTGATTGATGGGTCCCTATAAGTACCCCAAGACCTTCAAAGATAAGTGCCTTTATCAAGGGCAGAAGAGTCAAACATGAAACTACAATAAAATGCTTAAGAACAAATTAAATCAGAACAATCCATATGACAATGCCTTACATTAACATACCCACTTGTATCATCATTAAGTTCTTCTTATAAATCCATTTGTGTATTCAAATATGCAAATATCCACTCAAAGCATTTAACTCTTCCCTTAGAAGAGACCCATGAACATATACTTCAATAACAACAAAACACTGTAAAGATAACCTTGAAACCTCTTTGATATTTTAAACAAATACAAACCTAGATACAAAACTCAAAATCATAGTCATCTAGACAAAGAATTTAATCTCTTCCTTGAAGACAATCAATGAACATATAACTGTATTTTAGAGGATCTACAATGAATAAACTGAGACATTCTTGATACTTTCAATTTATATAACCTGGAATTCTCAAATTGGAGACTACTTAATGAAAAAATTATACCTGTACCAAACTATTGAATTCTTTGTTCATAAAATCAGACCATTACAAAATACATACTCTAATCAACTGCCTTAGATTGAACACCAACTCTATTTAAAAACTTGAAAACAAATTTAAGAACCTGACCTCTAGAGAAAGAAAGAGAATAGATGGAGGAACATATTCATCCTATAGTTTTCACTTGTCTCTTTTCATTCCAAATCTGATTGGTTGAATGTTCTCCTTCCTCCACATGTTGAAAACATATGATTCTTCCTTTGTGACCTATCTCTCTTCATCTAAAATTGTTTTGCACAGTCACTTTGCTTATCCAACTGAAAAAATAATATGGCCCTATCCTTGATTTGAAAATATTTTCTTTTACTTCCTTCATACACCTGGGATATCTTATCCTCTTAGTCAAACTAAAATATATTATCATCACTTGATCTAAAAATATCTGATTTGCATTCTTGAGTTGCACTCTTCTACTTATCTAGCTTGCAACTTAAAAATACCCCCTTTGTATTGTCCCTCTTACCATTGAAAATACCCGCTCAAACTGAAAAATATTGAATATCTCTTTGGTCTGTAGTTTGAGAAATATTTGATTTTGTCCCATTTTACTCATTACTTGGACACATCACATTTTTACTTCTCTTGCTTTCGGTTACCCTTTTACCCAAGAGAAAATAAATCTCTTTACACTTTTGAACTAACTTAGCTCTCCAGATTATTTTCTTTTAAATTTGAATCTCTGATGTAGTATCAACATTTGGTAAATAATAAATTTGAATTTAGCCTCTTTGTTCTTTTAATCTTTCATCCGATCCATATACATTTCAAAACTCCATTTACTTATTGGTGAAAGCTTTTCACTTGAAGTGAAAACTATTTGCCTTAATTTGGTTTTCATTTTGATTGAAAGATTATCCCCTTTTCTACACCTTTAAAGTAATTCTCACATGTAACTAAAGACATGCATTTTCACTTTTTCACTTTATTCACTGCTCATATTTTCCTGTAACTCCAATTCCTTCCTCTTTATTTCCATTCCTAATGATTCTTCAGAATTTCAGGAATTGCCTTCCGTTGCTTCTATTCTTGATGACTCTTCAAAATTTCAGGAATTTCCTTCCTGCACTTCCATTTCTGATGATTCTTTAGAATTTCAGGAATGCCTTCCTATGCTTCCATTTCTGATGATTCTTCTAAATATCGAGTATTGCTTCTTGTGCTTCCATTTTTGGTGATTCTTTAGAATTTTGGGAATTGCCTTTGTGTGCTTCCATTCCAGCCAGATATTGAAATTCTGACATTTAGAGACTTAAACTTAAGAATGAACTTTTAACCAGGTTTTTAAGCTAAATAGAAAACAAATTTTAAGTCATTTGGACAATGGAATAGTAAGAGAAAACATTTTGTTTAATAAGTGTTTGTAGAGGTAAATGATTACAATCAGTTTTTGTTTTGTCGGTTGTTTTTAATAATGCATAGCTCTAATAAATAGCATTTTGTATAATAAGTGATGATGGATCATAGAGTGTGATCTGAAACATTGATGCAAAAACTACAGACACAATCAAATCCATAAGTATTGCAAGTAAAGTAGCAATACATTTGCATGCAGTGAATAATTGTTCATGCTGCATAATTCTTTGTCATTCTGCTAGATGTAGAAATAAGAAATGTTTACAAATTGACTTTATACAAGAAAATCAACAACTAATGCAGAGATCGGTTGTTGTGTGCCTTGAGGAAATGAGGTATGTTGTTGGAAAAGTGGATTCTCATGTCGTCATGGTGGATAAGGTTTGTAATTAGGAAAAAAGCCTGAAAGAGAAAGAGGCTAGGGTTACTAAAGGGGACTTTGAGGGTAGGCTTGACACTACAAAATAGAGTGGAGAAATTAGAGAATACTGTGAGGAAAATTGGGGAGCATAGCCTTTTCAGCCTCAAATCCTCTACTAAACATGTAAAGATCCTAGTTGACAAGATAGAGTAGACTAAAGGCAAGAAGGAGGTGAAGGACCTGAAGGAGGCTATGGGACCTGGAAAGCACACTCAAGTGAGCACTAGAAAGACTAAGACCAAAGAAGAAAAGGAGTTGGAAGAGCTCAAGAATATTGTTGATCAGATGCAGATAATGGTGGTCCAGGCTGAGGACCTTATAAAATATATTTAGTTGTCTCTTTCTGTTGTCCTATCTTTTTATTGTGTTGTCATGTTCTGTTTCTTTTGGTGCAACCTTTTGTATATCGGTAGTTGTTGTGTTTTTTTTCATGCTTTTGTTCTTAGGTGTTGTGGCACAGACTTTGTTATGATTTTAATGGTCTATATTTGAGCTCTTTGTAAAAGGTTTTGAGTTCTTTCAAAACCTGCTTTTACTTAATCAAAACAACTAATGCAGAGACTTTACTCAAGAATTGAATGTAATTATACAATTATTTTCAATGTAATGATAGAATAAATAAAGCTAGGCCTATCATATTTCTCTAATGAAATCCTCAATCATTTCTTTGGACAAAGATGATAACAAGGAAACAAGTTGTTAGAATAATGGAATGGTGTGTATTGAGAGGGGAGGGGTGAATCAATACCCTTGAAACTTTTTATCAATTAACCCTTAATGATCTTTCCTTGCATTACCGACGATAGATGCTTTTCTACGTTATGCATGTAATATCAAATCATAAACTTAATTGGATGTAAACATTCATAGAAATATTCATAGAAACATTAATGAAATGTAAGTACACATGACACAAGAATTGGTAATGCAAAAAAACCCTGTTAGAAGGTAAAAACTACGGTGGGGAAGAAACCCACAAAGCTTCACTATCTGCAGAATGGAAGGTGCCAGTTAAGGCTACAAGTGTGATCACTTATGATAATCTTACCCTATTAGGAGTAACATTTTAGACTGGTTAGGTCTACTCGGTTAAGAGATTTACATAAAGATTGTTTAAGTCCACCTTCTTAACGGATTTATTCTATTTTCTACAATTGTTAGAGAGTAGTAAAAAATACTTGTTGACCTGATAGTCTGCAATCCTGAATTGTTGAATACATATCATTTAAGTTCATAATGTATATGTATCACGTATAGTGATTGATTAATACCTCTGTTCTTCTCAGTAGCCTTGAATCTTGTTCTTTGTAACTAAATTCTATCTTTTGTGTCCTTCTACACAAAACTCTTTGTTTGATCCATAGATGTATGTTGCGGCTACAATCATCATCTTTTGATTGATTACTACATCTATTTCTACAATGAATTGACCTATTTAGGTTTCATGCTTTACAATAAAAACTCTATGATCAAAGTCTTACAACTTGACCTTGATCTCCTAGTTTACATGTTTTAAATCAGTTAGACTGATTAAAACAATTACATATGCTTTACTTGTCCCTCAAGAAATGGTTTTAAAGATAAGCATAAAGATAAATATAAAACTCAAGTGTTTTGTCTGACATGTAACTTAGATCCACATTTCTTGAAAATAAAAATGTCTCTTGGTAGACTAGTGCTCGGCGATGTCTCTTTAGACATACTGCTCTCGGGTTCCTTTGTGAACTGTGTTGTCAGTTTACTCTGTAAACTGTGTTCTCATTTTATACTCTAAACTATATTTTGGTGATCATTGTGTTAATACACTTATGGTGATCTCTGCACTTGTCTGTTTCAGTGACCTTTGTTTGCTGTCACTTGGTGATCATGTTACCAACGGTTCAAAAACTATTTCCTTTGTATAGTAGTGACAAAATATTATCCTTTAGAATTATCAATCTCCCCCTTTGGCATTAGTATAAAAAACATATGTGTGCAAAATTGATATGTTCAGTATATACACCATGTGTTTACCTTATCAATATGACTCCCCCTATGTGCATCCCTCGGTGTATTGTATGTACATGTTTCTTCCTTTGATATATTTTATTTTATACATTTATTTCCCCTTTCACCTTATGTTGACGGGACTTTGTGACCAGTTCTGTCAACAGTGATAAGTTGTCACCAGGTACTGGGGTATCGACCAACTCCGCCTTAAGAGGTTCTTTGGAGAATGAATTCTCTAGGCCTCCAAGCACCTGGTTGTCGGGTCTCGATGGTGCAGGGAAGCTAAGTTGAGCAGGTGACTATTTTTTTGAGGGGATAGCTGGTTTTACTCATCTTCTTCAGGGATTTCAGCAATGGGGATGGGGTTTCCTACAAGCATGTTATGTTTACCAAATAAATTGCAAAAGATAGACCAGAGTTAGAGTTTATTACTTCTACTTATAGTTATGCAACATATTTCAGATATCATCAATGCTCTAATGTAAGAACTACACTAAATACTAAATACATACAGAACCAGTGATTCATACATATTCAATAGCAAGAGGAAATGAGATCATTAATCTAAACAACACATTAGAGCAAAGGACATTAGAAACATACAACACAAAATGGCATCGCTAATTGTAGAGATCAGTTGAACACATAACACATAGCCATAAGATGTCCTTCCTTCTTCATTAACTCAAAGCCTTCCAGCATCACTAGTGTATACAATCATGGCTCCAAGGGAGCATCTAAACTACTAAGAATTGTTGAGCATTGAGCTCTTGAAACAACTAAAAACAAAAAAAAGCTACCTTTTATTACTTGCTAGACTACAAAATCGTCAATTTTGTCAACCCTTGTTATGAGGTCAAGCTTCTTATTTATACACATGTTTTGACCTAAAAACTAACCTAATCTAAATCTGCACTCAACACATAGAATACATTATCCCATGGCTGGTACTACCTACACCACTTACAATCACCTCGAAAAGAGCAGAGGTCTGACAAGACAGAGGAAGAATACAAGAAGAGAAATATGGAAGATTTGACATAGAGAAGAGTGTATGGGTATTAATAGAGGAAATCTGATCTTCTCGGTATTCGAGGCAACATGCCTCATAAATGCAGATTGCGTCTCACTGTCTTTGATTCACATCAGGAAGTTAATGTAGGAGCGGCACCTCGGGAGAATCATCTGTCAGATCCATCCCTCCGTCTAACATGCCTTATCGGGATCACCTACCTGCTGACACCTTATTAACTGCTTGACAATGATCAGTCAGCTCTAGGGAACCTAAACACGGATCACTGTGAAAGAATACAAACTTTGGACCTAGAATTCTAGAGTCCAAAAGCTTACGCTTAAAGAATAAAGAATTTGCAAAATTGTACCCTGATGGTGAAAATCTCCAAAGTTTTGAGAACTTTACTGTTCCTTTTTTTTCTTGAAGGCCTCCAAAATCTGGCCAATGCCATCCTCATCTATGTCCTTGACATTATCCCACCGGTCGCTGACAACCCCAAATTGTTCCTTGATATCTTTGGCCCCATCCTAGAATTCTACAGCTACTTTTACTAAATCATGGGTCTGAAGCATCATCTTTGATAATCTTGACAATTTTCCTCCATCAAAATCTCTAGCAAACTGGTACCGAGATTCCATTAGCTCGTCAAATTTTCTCATCACAAAATCCTTTGGGGTACAAGTCCCGGTAGTAAAGGGATCAACTTGTGAAACCCTTGATACAAATGCGGTGTATAAATCTAAAAAATTCTGGACTCCCAAGATTTTATTCTTTAGGGCCTCTACCAGTTCCTTTCTCACCTCAATTTTGAGGTTAAGTCTAGAGTGCTGGGCCCAGAGGAATCTGAAGGTCTCTTCTCCCAAAATTTATGTCTCCATAATGGCTTCCTCCCCAAAGTTTATTATTTATTTCAATTCTAACCTCCACTCTTCATACTTCTCTATGTCTTTCTCACATAAGACCATAGTGCAATTCACCTGGCCCACAAGATTGCTGACCTGATAAAGGTCTGAGAGTGTCGCTACCAATAATTTCCTTACAACCTTGATTTATTTTGCGATCCACCCATCTACAGCATGTGCCTTCTTCTTCATGGCTCTTAGAGCATCCATGTCACCCTATAGGAGTGGTGTTCCAAAGGTGGAGGCTTCTTGATGGATCTTGTCAAGTGGTTGTGTTAGTTCTGGGAGAAGCCCGAGGAGATTTTCATTCTTCTCTCTTTCCTCCTTTAGCTTCTATGCCTATTTTTCATACCGGGCCTCAACTGCCCGGGTAGCTTCTTTCAGCAGGTCTAATTCACCCTGCTTATCTCTCCTCCCTAGAGGAACCTCTGTAACTGCATAGTCTTCGGCCCTTACTGTTGTCGCATCTATATCTGGGGGAGGTGTTGCAACTATTACAACTATATTTCCTCCTGGACTGGTCCAGAGGGTATGGATGGTTTGGGGCTTCTTAGGCTTTTTAGCCTCTTGATTATGGGTCATCATTTTGGCCAATGAGAGGGGAACACTTATTGCCGCTTGAGCCTTTCTTTTTCTAGATTCTACCAGCCATTGTGGCGATTGGGGTGGTCTTGCTGCTAAAGCCTAAGCATCAAGTTCTGGTGGTGTTTCCCCGGTATCCATGGTCATATCTGACTCTTTCTCTTGTTCCCTGGGGTTCCCTGAATCTTTCACCCTGGTGGCATTTTCATCTGTAGTGTCGGGGACCCCATCTTCGTCGGCACCAGTCACATCTGCATCACCAGGATTTTTCCCATCTTTTTTAGCATCTATGGTCTTAGTATCCACATTTCTAGGGTTATCCCCTTCATCTTGTTGCTGATGTTCTTCCTCGGCACCATCTTTCAGGACATCCTTCTCTGTGAGTACTTCTTCTAGAGAGGTTAGAGGTTTCTGGCCAATGTTTGACTGTTTGGCCGCAGAGACCACCTCGTCGAATGTTACACTCTGGGGCATTTGATCACTTGGAGTAACTAGGGGCACTTGGATCGTGACAACTAGGGATACGGTTGCTCCCGAAGGTCTGGATTCCCCATCCATTATCAGTTGCTCATCTTGTGTTGGCCTTTTTTCTATCTCGGTCCCCTGGACCGGTGTTTCTTCCATGTCTTGTGGATCCTCTTGTATTTCTTCTTGTCCTTTCTCTTTTTCCTTCTCTTTTTCTTGTTCCCGGACTTCTTTTTTTGGGGCCACCTCCTCCTGGACCACTTCTTATTGTGCGTCTATCTCCTCCACTACCTTTACCATATCGGCCTGTAATTTTACCAGATCTTCCATCTGGAAGAGATCATCGAAATCATCATGTGGAGGGGAGGCTGCCGGAAGATCCTTTGGCTTAGGAGAAGAGGGGATGGGTTCCACTTGGGGAACATTTGGCATGTCAGGGTCTATATCTGTGCTAGGGGGATGGTCTACCCTTTGCTTCTTTCTTCTTAACTATAATGGGGGCCCAACATCCAGAATGTATGTAGACTCTACCTCGGCCTATGTCTTCTGGATCATAAGTGTTGCTAATGAAGGGGATCCTACCGGGAGGGCGAATCCCACCGGGGTGATTGGAAGACCGCGGGCAAGTTGGGCACTTAGCTTATGACTTATCTGTCGGGATGCCTCCAGCTGAACATGAACTTGCTCCAAAATGGGGAGCATACCCTGGGGTGTAACTTGGGTCGGGGTGCTTTCCTTTTCTTTCCCCTTGTCTTTACTTAGTCCCGCAGCTCCGAAGGCCAAAGTAGACCCCCGCAAAATTGGACCCCTGCGGGTGCTCCTTTTGCACACTTGCAAAAAGTAGTTGTGACTATTTTATATGATGCTCTGACTTACATCCTCAATTGTTAAACTCTCTAGGGTGTCCCAATCCACTAGAGGGAGATCCAACTTATTGATCCCCTGTTCTTTGTATGCTGGGTCTTCCAGAGGCCCACTATCTGAAAAGTCTTTCAGAAAGGTCCAAAGGTCGAGGCTCTTCATCATAATTCTGGACATCCACAAGTGTTATCGGGCCTGAAGGTCAAAACCATCCTGGCAATCTGCCCAAAAATCTTCAATGTGAAGCTCATGTGGTGGGGATGCCCAAGGCAGTGTTGCACTTATCTTATCAACTAGATCAAAATTATTTCTGGCTAAGTGGAACTCCGCCAATCCCAAACTCTTTAACTCATTATCAGATTCCTTAGTCACTGCAAGACTACAAGAATAGTTCCTACAAGTGATTGGGAACTGAATGTATGTAACCTTCTTCAATGCAAAGAATGTGTGAAGTTCTAGGATTTGCCTACAAAACTCCAAAAGAATAATCCTATCCCCGCAATGCCTCAGGAATAGGTAGGGTTTCACTTGAATGTAAGAATTATGCTAGAACTAAATTAAATAATTGTCATATGTACTCACCAAGGTCATTTCCTCCTTGGACAACTGATACCCAGAATCCCGAGTAAGTGTCAAAATGTTGTGGTAAATGAACGTGTCATTTACCCTTCAAAAATTGGGGAAGTTGGCTTCCCACTAGATCTAGGGATAATGTTCCCATGGGACATGCTGGTCAGGACCATTCCTGAGAATGCCCACTATTTTCAAACCCTAGAGAGTGGGTCTTTGTTGGGCTAGTGCCCATAACACATATGAGGATGTTCTTCAAGTGGAAGTCCACATGATTGGCGATAATAGTCACCCACTTAAAGGACTGACTGTAAGTGGTGATGTAGTATAGGAAATAATACATCCATGCCAAAAATTCCCTTGCATGGGCTTCTCAAAAGAGCCTACACAAAAATATGATCCCCACCTGTATGCAATCCTTGAAGTCTCCATGGGGGATCTCTAGCATCATCTTCTTGTAGTCACTTCTTGGAGACTTTAGCCAGTGAGAATTGAGATGTTGCTATGCAAGAGTGGGGATGTCCTCAAACTCTTTCAATGACACAGACTGGGAGATAACAATAGCACCTCTGAACTAGGGGATCCCCAGTCCTGAAGCAAAGGTGGCGGCATCAAGAGTAACAATGGTCGCTTGGTAGTGTAATGGTAGAGAAACAGCAAGAAAAATAACTCAGGTGGGGACGTTGTAGTGCTCTACCAGTTGGAGGATCAGCTCCAGTTCTTACACCGAGCAGGGGAAATAGGTAGCTTTGGTAATGCCAAAGGCAGCCACATTCTTCACCATATCATCTCTGGCAGATCTCTATTGATACATTGTCTGAACAAGACCCTGTAGTTCAGCCCATAGTCCGACCTCTGTGTCAGTGATATCTTGCATTTTGGAATCCACTTTGGATCCCATCAGGACACCATCCCTTGGGTATTTGGATGTCAATGGAAGCTTGGCCAGCATCGTTTCTGCCTTCATCTTTGTGGCCACCCAAGTGGTGGTAGTTGGAAGTTCCGGACTTCCAGGAGGAGTTGTTACTTCAGACATTGTTGTTAGATAATCTGCAACCTGCAAGACCAGACAACCGTTAATACATGTGATAATATATAAGACAATTTTATAGACTCCAAAGAGTTCACCACCATTTCGCACCTATTGTCAAAAGATGTTAGCCTGCATCAAAATCCTGAAAATATAACAATGAACAACTAATGGATTCTAATTGACACCCAGAGGTTCTGGGGTATTGGTTTATGCGACGAAATGAGGGTGAAGGCCCAGGGAATTTTTAGCACCCATAGTCTAGAGAAACTAGCCGTTATCAAAGTGACCAGGCAGTGAGCCATACTAGGCTGACATGGGTTGTCACGTGGTCACGTAACAAATGACGTAATGGCACTTAATGGTGATAGATGTGTTGACACGAGTGAAATGAATGCCAGATGGGATGTTTTTTAATGCTCAAGCATGGGGAAATTAATCCTGCCATCAATGATGAAGTGACAGAGGAGAGAGAAAACCACCATAGCTCAAATATGTGAGGTGTCAAGTTTGAACTTGGTGGACACCATGCTGGCGAGGTTGAAACTTGGGTATACGACATGGAGAGCACGAAGAGCTCACCATGGGAAGGGTCCTCACAACAATGTACAGACTAGTATATAGACCAAACACACAGGGAAGCCAAAGAATGATGCAATTTATAGGAACGGCCCTATCCTAAGGACTACCTATAATTTACAAAGAAACTATGACAATTTACAAAGAAATTACAACTACCTACAAAATCTATAGAAATGTACACTACTTACAGGAAAGGAAATGCAAGGAAGGCGGACAACCTTCCTATAGAGTCATCCCACTAATGGGAGGCGATGATAAACTAGAAAGAGAAGCAAAACAAAAATAAGGACAAAACCAAAAGAGAAAACCAAGCACGAGCAAAACAAAGCAAAACCAGAAAAGAGAGCCGAAGGACCTACCTTAACACTAGGAAACACAGGAGGAGGAGCACGGGAGGTGCTCTACAAACCAAGAATCTTTCACAGACCATGAACACCTACAACCTTGTATGGAAGCCAAAAATACAAACAAAATTGAACACCAACTTAACTGCAAGGCACTGTTAAACCTCCCAGAGCAATTCACACTTAATCGCAAATTTGCTCTAATTGCCTTTAATCACTCTGGGTAATCTTATTCATGGTAAATGTGAAAGTGACAAGTAAATATTCATTTATACCCCTAAGGTAAAAACATGCAGCTTCCTTCTGCAAGTCACGAAAAAGGAAAACCTCCATACTCTGGGCTCGAGGATCCCATGCAACCATACCCTCTAACAAAAGAGGAAGTGGTGACAGAGAATCTCGGAGTCTGGAAATCTGGATGGCACAAAAAAAACACTCTAGGACTGAGCCCCGGAGCAAGGAAGACCAAAAATGAACAAACCACCGGCCCCGCGAAGGCAAAGGTCAAGGAGAACAAAAGAAAACAAAAAGAAACCAAGGAAGAACAAAAGCAAAAAAAGGGGGACCCAGCATTTTTCCAATAAAATGTAGGGATGGGTATACAAGGCATAACACCTTATCATTTCCCTCTTTCATATCATTTCCCCCTTTATCATATCATTTGCCCCTTTTTTTGAAAATAATGACAAAGGTGTAATACTTACAATTTGTCAAAAATGTGGGAATGTGATTTCTTTATGTCTTCCATCATCTTCTCCCATTTCTCCTTGAGGTGTTCCAAGGCCATGTGCTCCAATGTTATCATGGTGTGCATGTCATAAATACTATTGGTGAGAGACATCTCCGGGGTGGCAATTAGTGTTTTTTCTGAGGTCATGTGTTGTTGCAGTAATGTGAGATTCGGTAGTAGTAGAGCTTGGAGCTTGGTTACCTCATCTCGAATTTTGGATTTTGCCTCTTAAATCTCTAGTCTCAATCATTTAGATTCTATAAGATTCTCATAATGCAACTTGAATGCATTGTCATCGGTTGTGAGACCTTGTACACTAGCACTAAGATCTGCATCTATCTTAGCAATCTTTTCAATATTCTCCTTAGTGAATTTCTCTATGGTGCATAAGTTTTGAATTAAGGTTATAACTTCTAAAATAATTGGTTCCAATGTATTGTGTAACCACCTGGATTTAGTCTGCTCTGACTATAGACCCTATTTTCCCTAAGTGTGATCATACCCCCAATTATGTCCAGATAACTCTTCGATCAGCTGGCATAATTCATTCAAATCATATTTAATCTCCTGAGTGATTTAATCTCCTAAGTGATTTAATCACTAAATTTTATTAATCACCTAAGCCAATCAAATCAAATCAATTTTAATTTAAATCAATTCAAATCAATACCTGGCTAAGGTAATTAATTTAAGAGGAATTAAATAAATCTCTATTATATTTAAATCACTTGCAAAACCCTATCTTCTAGCCTAAATTAATCTAATTAATTGGCTATAGTCCTAATTAATTATCTAAAGCAATAAAAGGCTTAAATAATTAATATTCCTATTTTAGAATGAATATATTAATTATAATTCATTTCATTAATATTCCTCTTAACCCCTAACCTAACCTACCTCAACCACCTTAACCATGGGTTCAAACCCATCCCAACCTAGTCCTTCCATGCTAAATCTAATCTTAATCTTAATCCTATCCTAACCCACTTCCTAATGATGTCACATTCCTAAATTTGTGCTTAGGAACTCAACCCACTTGAGAAAGTCAATTTTCTCAAGCTTGACTCCCTCTAAGTCCACTTTCTCAAGCTTGGACTTACACCCCTAACCATGCCTCTTGAATGCTCTCATTAATGAATTATTAATGGAGATTCCTCAAGCCCATACCTCATGAATGCCTTTGGCATTTATGTCTCTTACACCTCGTTAATGGTTTTTACACCTCCATTAATGAACCTTGTCCCCTCTCTCTCTCTCTCTCTCCTTATTTCTTCTATAAATGGAATGAGTTTTTTTAGCTCAAATGGCCCTTAATTTTAGAATTGAAAAGCATTGTTATGCTATTAGGATTAACATAGATTCATATTGCATTTTAGCTTCCATGTTTATGTATTGTTATAATCTTGATTTTTAGAGCTAGAATGCATGTTTATTGGATATTTTTATTATTTTTAATTGAATCTTTCATGCTAGGTTGTATATGTCACTGAAAAAGGCATAATCTGAGGGCTATTATGTTATTTTTCACACTCCTCCTAGTTAGAAAGAAATAGATCAATTTTAGTGGATTTCCATGCTTAACTAACCCTATTTTCACTAACGTAATGATCTATTGAAGTGTTGCGTCACAAGTAATAGGTGAAATATTTTACACACACATTTATGGCACCCACTGTGGGGCTCAATTTCTAACTTTGCCTCATTTTGCATTCATTTTTCACTAATTTTTCCTCACAGGTTTTAGGTACAGGCTTGTTTTTGGTGATAAAGGCTCGCATCCGGGATACGCCCTTGCATCGTAGAATCTAGGCTTGCAACCTGGATACCCTGGGTCATTTTTGGTAAAGGCTCACATCCAGGATACCAAATTGCATCTGGTAAATATAGGCTCGCATCTGGTTTCTGTTGTTGAAAATTGAAGAATCTAACCATTAACATTTGCGTGTTTATTGTTGTATTGTCAGAGAATGGAAGCACTTCCATAGGAGACTAGTTTAGCCTTTCGAGTGAGTAGTTTGGGGTCATGAAAAATGCCTCTGAATGGTTTCCTGATCTTGACATGGCTTCCCCCCTGACCTGCCTTTCTAACCTCCATTTTATGACCTGAATTCTACATTCTGGGTCTCTGACCTGTGATCCTGGGATCTGAGGACAGGGTCGACCTTTTGGGACTAGGTCAACCTTGACCCTGCCCTAGGATAGGGTGGAACTTGACCCTATCCTAGGACAGGGCTGACCTCGACCCTATCCTAGGGTCCCAAACCCAGAATCCCACAGATTCTCGGATGTCGGTCTTTGTAAAAAGTTATTTCCTGCTTTCAGGTCGACTGTTTCAGGTTTCGAAGCATTGATTCCTAGACTATATTTAAATTAGGTCCTCTCCTAGGGGTAAAGGCTTTAATGGGAATTTAATTCTCCTATGTTGGCCTCCTTAGAAGATTGTGCCCTAATTTCATATAAAAGGGAGCCTTCTCCTCTCATTTTCTCTAAGTCTTCTAATGGTGATGAAGCATTCTCAAACTATCTTCAAGCAAGCACTCAAGCAAGATTTCAAGCAAGCATTCATCCATTCTCAAGCATTCAAGCATCCATTTTCATGAAGGAGATCCATTGGAGGCCATTGAAGGATTCAAGCTACATAGTGCCCTTTTGGTGATCTCTCCATCCACCTTCCTCCAAGCCTCTTCCAAAATCAAGAACCCATTCAAGACTTGGTGTTGGAGATCTACAAGAAAGAGATTGAAGACATCCTTCCATTCTACATTCCATGTTTTGAAGCATACTTGTGGATCCATAGATTCAAATCCGCCACAAGGACATTACAAGCAAGGTGAATTTATGTGTTTACTTTGTTTATATTTGCAATTTCAATTATATTATAAGGTTAATTCCAAAACCAGGGTTTGACCAAGGCAAACCCCTTTCCCCCAACAAAAAAACATTTTTCTTGTAGGTATAGGTTCGAGACTATAAATTCGAGGCCAGATCTGGGTACCCTTTTTGGATTTCTTTCAGACTGTACGAACAGGGACACTTTTGGAGTTGAGCAGATCGAGTTGGAAAAAGTGGTACAGGGTCGACCTCTGTTTTTCTTATAGGTACAGGTTCAGGATTGAAGATCTAAGACCAGATCTGGATACCCTTTTCAGAAAACTTTTAGGATCTGCGAACAAAGTCACTTTTAGATATGTGCAGGTAAGGGTCGACATTTTGGGGTCAGGGTTGACATTTGTGGGTCAAGGTCAACCTTTTTCATAAGACGACATTAGAACAGAAAATGATTTATGGGTTTTGTTCATCTCTCCGTTCCATTTCCAAATCATACTTTAGTTTTTCCAGAAACAGCCTATAGACCTCAGAAAATAGCAATCTTTAATCTACAATTTTTTGAGGTTGGTACTTCATCTCATCCATTTCAATTCCTATAACTATCAATAACATTCCTTTCTAAAATGGGAATTTAAGATCTTTCCTCTTTGCTCTCATTTCTGAATGGATGATTCATTTGTGCATTGATCCTTCTTTTGGGTTAATCAATTTGGATCTTTCATTTGTGTATTTGAGGTTAAAAGGAACATCTTATCTTCCCCACACAAACATCCACTTATCTCAAATGTGACATCTTTTCTTGTTACACATTTTAGTAACATTTTTGGTATGTTACATTTTGGTGAACCCGCGATAGACAACTCCTTCTTTTTGGTGTTAGATTTGCATTTTATGTTAGATCTTACATGTATATTTCTTTCATGCTCTTGCATTTATATTTCAAAAATAAAAATC
>MU226051.1:5779529-5804357 GCA_018584345.1 Thuja plicata | reverse complement strand
GAGGGAGAGGGGATGATAGAGGGGATGATCCCGATCTCGGGGGTGCCGGAGGTGCAGTGAGGATTGGTGGCCAGAGTGGGGGACAGACCAGATTTGGTTTAGGAGCTATTTTGGAGGAGGAGGAGGCTGTAGAGGAGGAGGCACCCCAGTTGGTGCATAGAGTATGTAGGCGGACAACAATAGTTTTGGCTCCCCAAGTGGAGGATAGGGTGGAGATTGAGGAGGTGGATGTCGAGCTGGCTGATGTAGATGTGGAGGCTCTAGATGAGCAGAGTGCAGAGACAGGGTCCTCAGATGGGAATGGCCACAGTAGGAGCAGCAGTGGGGAGAGTGAGGAGAGTGAGGAGGAGCCAGTGAGATGGAGAGGGGGTGAGGGTTTGGGAGGCCAGGATGAGGAGGGAGACATGGATGTGGCCATGGGCGGGATGGATGATGATCCTTCAGAGGTAGAGCACCTGACCCAGTAGGTTTAGGATCTTCAGGCCCAACTTGCACTATCTGATGCACGCGCCACTACTTTAGAGGCTCGGGTTACAGCAGCGGAGTCTAGAGAGCGTCAGGTTGGAATGTCATGCAATTTGGATTAAAGAATGTAGGTACTACATATCAAAGAGAAATGGCCACTATATTCCATGATATGATGCATAAAAACATGGAGGATTACGTAGATGACACCTTAGCTAAATAAAAAAAAATGGAATACTCATATTGAAGACTTAAGGAAGATATTGGATCGTATGGAGCAATTTCAACTCAGGCTCAATCCCAAGAAGTGTGCCTTTGGGGTCCAATCAGGAAAGCTCCTAGGATTTATTGTCTCATCAAAAGGAATTGACATAGACCCTAGCAAAGTCAAGGCTATACTAGAAATGGCTCATCCATGCAAAATTAGTCAAATGAGGACATTACAAGGGAGACTCCAGTCAATCAGGAGGTTCATGTCACAACTTGCCAATAGGGCACAACCCTTTACCAAATTTCTACACAAAGGGGTCACCTTCGAATGGGATGAACATTGTGAAGCCAATTTCAGATAATTGAAAGAGTACCTAGCTGCTCCTCCTATTCTTATGGAACTCATTCATGGAAAGCCATTACTCCTGTATATTTTAGCTACAGCCACATCACTGGGAATATTACTAGCACAAGAGGATGAAACTAAGAAAGAAAGAGCAATCTACTATATCAGTAGAACACTAGTGTCATATGAACTCAATTACAGCATAAACAAAAAAGCATGCTTAGAAATTGTCTTTGCATCACAAAAATTGAGACATTACATGTTGTAACATACAGTAAGGCTCATTGCAAAGATAGATCCTTTGAAGTACCTCCTCAACAAGACAACACTAATAGGACGACTAGCAAAATGGGTCCTAATTCTGAGTGAATTCAACATTGAGTATGTGGACAAGAGGGCTATTAAAGGACAAGTCCTTGCAGATCAACTAGCTGATTCACCACTCCAAGATGATGAACCTTTAAAGATTGAATTCCCTGATGAAATAATTATGCATCTAACTGAGTATCTGTGGAAGATGTACTTTGATGGTTCTTTCACACAACAAGGCTCTGGGGCAGGAGTTCTGTTCATAACTCCTCAAAGCTAAAAAATACCCAAATCCTACAAATTAATGTTTCCATGCACAAACAACATTTCTGAGTATGAAGCATTGGTAAACGGTCTTAAACTTGCCATGGAATGGAAAAATGTAGAGCTACATGTGTATGGTTACTTCCATCTCATTATCAATCAAGTTAATGGAGATTATCATATGAAAGATGAGAAGTTGATGCCCTACAAGCAACTGGTTGATGACTTAAAGAAGTAATTTGTCTTCATCACGTTCCAGCAGATACCCAGGACAAAGAATAAAGTTGTAGATGCTATGGCTATATTAGCGTCCATGTTACAATTAGAGGAACATCAATTCTGCTATGACTTCTTGGTGGAATAATTATCCTATCCAGCCTTTGATACCCCTAAATACCAAGTAATATGTACTTTAAACACCCCAGACCAATCTCGACATGCTAATATCATTACTTACCTAACTGACCAAACCATTCCCAATGATCTATCGACAAATGAAAAATGAGCCTTAATTAGGATAGCCTCGCGTTATGTTCTCATAACTAATAACTTATACATACAAGGTCTCGATGGTACGCTTCTTAGATGTTTAGAACACAAAGATTCAGATCGCCTGTTAAAAGAAGTCCACGAAGGTGTATGTGGATCACATTCAAACAAATTTTCACTAGCAAACTAACTACTCAGAGTAGGCTATTATTGGCCTACAATGCAAAAAGATGATATCCAATTTTCTAAAGCATGTCATAAATGCCAGACACATGGAAATCTCATCCATGCTCCTGCCAGAGAACTTATATCTTTCATAACATTTTGGCCATTTCAGCAATGGGCCTTTGACTTGGTTGGACAAATATATCCTAATTCTTCAAATGGACACAAGTTCATCATTACGGCCAGTGAGTATTTCACAAAGTGTGTCAAAGTCGTGCAGCTAATCAAAGCATTGGCAAACAAGTGGCTATGTTCATTCTGAACTACATTATCTATAGATATGGGATACCCTCATCAATTGTAACAAACAATGGGGGCCAATTTAAAAACCAAGACATTGATGGCCTTTGCGAATAGTTCCACATCACTCAACATTACTCCTCAATCTATTATCCTCAAGGTAATGGATAGGCTGAGGCATCTAATAAGAATATTCTCAAGATCCTACATAGAACTGTGAGTAAGTCTGGTAGAGACTAGCATTTACAACTAAATCTGGCATTATGGGCCTACAGAACAAGCATCAGGATGCCAACAGGAGCCACGCCATTTGCCCTATTCTATGGCACTGAAGCACTACTACCTATTGAGGTTGAAATCTCATCTTTGCAGATATCTTTACAAGGTCTTGTTACTGATGAGCAATACCGCGTTGATAGGGTGAATTCTTTAGACCTACTTGATGAGCGCAGGCAACAGGCATTCGATCATCTGAAGGTGTACCAAGCATGAATGTCTAATGGGTACAATAAAAAGGTCAAACCACGATAATTTCAAGTGGGGGATCTTGTCCTAAAGGAGAATCCTAAGAACCAGCCTAATATAGAATAGAAGGAAAAGTTTGAACCTAATTGGTTGGGACCTTATGTTATCAATGCTACTTTTGGGACTGGAGCTTATCAACAAGCTACACCTGAGGGAGACATTCTTCCACATCCTATCAATACTCTACATTTGAAGTAGTTCTACGCTTGATGTTTGGCTAGCAGAGCCTGTACAATGAAAATTTAGAAAATAACCAAAAAATCATAAAATTGATCTTAAAGAAATCCAAAAACAATGGAAAATTTCCTGAAGAAAGGTATCCTTGGTGAAAACCTGGCAAACAGGCACCTTGATACTACAAAAACATTCAAAAAAGTAAAAATAGAAAAAAAATTGAAAAAGAGAAAAGTGCCTTGATGACAACCTAGTAAAACATGCATCTTGGTAGCAAAAAGAATGAAAAACTTTTGCCATGTGGTGAAAACCTGGCAATCAGGTGTCACTTGTATTCTACACTCTATCTATCAATACATTGTTGATATGAAACCTTCACAATTACCCCTGTGCTAAAATTTGACTTTGTTTCCTTACAAATATCCTATCCTTGCTTGGGATTTGTCTACATTTCTATCTTAGGATCAAGTCATTCTGCACTAGGGCCATCTTTGCTAGCATGTTAGGTTACATCTGCTAGGTCATCATAGGAGGGTTTGTCTTGTGATACAATGTTTCTCGATACTTTCACCAAACTATTACTTTCACGAAACAAGGATGACACAAACATTGCACTAACAGTGTTCCTAAGCCCTACATTGGATGGCAAACTGGAACAATGATTCTACACAGACATGGAACACATATTGCTTAAAATATGAATTTTTGATTGATGAATCTCTACTGTGCTTGAAAGATGAATCAATAGTATTTCCTAATACTACTTAAACACATTTTGATGCTGGTTTGATTATGACTCTTTTATGCACTAATGATGTTTTAACTAGGTGCATCTAAGCAGTTATGAATTTTATTTGCTTGATTCACAATTGATAGTTGTTATGTCTTCCAAGTTACTCCATGACATCTGCGCAAAGACAAAGAGTCGTAAGGATAGGGTGCATAATGTTTTCTTGGTTTTCTGCGTATGGTGATTGTTCCAAATGATCCTATAAATTTCACCTAACTTGGATGTTTATGGTAAGAGCTTCCGCCATGAGTGGATAGCCGCATATATCTCGATCTTTGTTATGTGTAAACTACGGTGAGGTTGAAACAATTTCCTTGTTTGTTTTCTAAACTCGGATTCTCACTAAGGTATACAAAGCATAATGTACCCAAGGATATGAATTTTCAAGGTCATTGCAGGTCCAATATCTTGCCTTACACAGATTCTGATATAGTAAAAGGAAGGTGACTATTTTGTTATCCTGGCTTCTATGCCTTGATGCCTAAGTATATTTCCGACATTTTATCTAATAAACATAGTATTCATACTTTCATAATATCAGTGGGTATTAGTGATTTTTGTACTATCATGTGGTATCCATTCTAACAAGCACCCAATGATGATAAAAATGATCCAATATCTGCAAATCAGTGACAAGTCCTAAGAGTCTGCATATAGCTACATTTAGAGATTGCATGATGCATTTTGAAAGAAGCAACAACATAAGGAATTTGAGCTCAAAAATGATTTCTAAATTCATTCAAAATCAATGTTAATTACATAATTAATGATTCTCAAAATCTCTGATCTATCGGGAACAAAATCAAACTCACATTTTTCACGTAATTAACATGGTACCCGTGTGTTTACTCTTAACACACCCCCGTTTCTTCACTTATTCTATTCCATTCTTTCTTGACCTAACCATTCCATGCAAGTGATACATTCTTTCAATAGAGGGATTTTATTTTTTTTCCTTCAATTTCGTTCCTGAGGGGGCATGATCACACTATCATCAATCAAATTCTTGCTTGAAGCAGCATTAAAATGACTTCGTTATCAAACAACTAGGGGCATGACAGTTTCCTTGACTAAGTCAGAACTATTGGATAGAAAGCTTTGGTTCTCATAAGCTGGATATCTTGTATTCCCTCATGTTAAAATATTCTTACTAAGCTCATGGTAGCTTCATACTGACTTTTGGATGACAACCAAGTTCAGAATCAGTATTATCAATCTTTAGACGACAACCAAGTTCAAAATTGGTATCTTTAAAAATATTTTATTGACCTTTGTACGACAACCAATTTCAAAGTCAATTCTATAAGTTTAGTTCAATCAAGTGCAATATTGATCTCATCAGGCATTTCGTTCGATCATGAGCGAAATTCTCAAACTTTCTGAAGTCAACATCAAAACTTTCTTTGAATCAAATGCATTGCTCACACATCTATTCAAATAGGGGAAAATGTAACCACCTGGATTTGGTCTGCTCTAACTATAGACCCTATTTTACCTAAGTGTGATCATACCCCCAATTATGTCCAAACAACTCTTCGATCGGCTGACATAATTCATTCGAATCATATTTAATCTCCTAAGTGATTTAATCACTAAATTTTATTAATCACCTAAGCCAATTAAATCAAATCAATTTTAATTTAAATCAATTCAAATCAATACCTGGCTAAGGTAATTAATTTAAGAGGAATTAAATAAATCTCTATTATATTTAAATCACTTGCAAAACCCTATCTTCTAGCCTAAATTAATCTAATTAATTGGCTATAGTCCTAATTAATTATCTAAAGCAATAAAAGGCTTAAATAATTAATATTCCTATTTTTGAATGAATATATTAATTATAATTCGTTTCATTGATATTCCTCTTAACCCCTAATCTAACCTACCTCAACCACCTTAACCCTGGGTTCAAACCCATCCCAACCTATTCCCCCCATGCTAAATCTAATCATAATCTTAATCCTATCCTAACCCACTTCCTAATGATGTAACATTCCTAAATTTGTCATTAGGAACTCAACCCACTTGAGAAAGTCAATTTTCTCAAGCTTGACTCCCTCTAAGTCCACTTTCTCAAGCTTGGACTTACACCCCTCACCATGCCTCTTGAATGCTCTCATTAATGCATTATTAATGGAGATTCCTCAAACCTGTGCCTCATGAATACCTTTGGCATTTATGTCTCTT
Source organism: Thuja plicata (assembly GCA_018584345.1). NCBI lineage: Eukaryota > Viridiplantae > Streptophyta > Pinopsida > Cupressales > Cupressaceae > Thuja > Thuja plicata. Next base: position 5,798,130 of record MU226051.1, on the reverse strand, counting down.
ACACCTCATTAATGGTTTTTACACCTCCATTAATGAACCTTGTCCCCTCTCTCTCTCTCTCCTCATTTTTTCTATAAATGGAATGAGTTTTTGAGCTCAAATGGCCCTTAATTTTAGAATTGAAAAGCATTGTTATGATGTTAGGATTAACATAGATTCATATTGCATTTTAGCTTCCATGTTTATGTATTGTTATAATCTTGATTTTTAGAGCTAGAATGCATGTTTATTGGATATCTTTCTTAGTTTTAATTGAATCTTTCATGCTAGGTTGTATATTTCATTGAAAAAGGCATAATTTGAGGGCTATTATGTTATTTTTCACACTCCTCCTAGTTAGAAATAAATAGATCAATTTTAGTAGATTTCCATGCTTTACTAACCCTATTTCCACTAACGCAATGATCTATTGAAGTGTCGTGTCGCAGGTAATAGGTGCACTATTTCACACACACATTGAATAGTTCAGATAGATTTACCTTGTTCTCTGCCACTTCTTGGTTGATTTTATCTGTTAGTTTGTATTGGTACTTCTCCTCTGCGTGTTATTCTATCACCTTGTCAGCTTCCACATTTTGTGATGTAATGGCCTTGGTGAGAACTGCTAATTGATTAAGTATTGGTACACTTCGATCAATTTGTGTGTTGGGTACTATCTGCAATAGTATTTCCTTTTTAGTTACTAGTACATGTGTGTCCTTGTGATCCTTTTTTAGCTTGTCTTGTATAGCTTTCCTTATACACAATTCTCCATACCTTGTTAATGACTCATAATCTAGTGTTCTTGGATCATAGTCAGGTATTTCTATAATCCCATCCAAGGTGACTGGTGCTTTATTCTTCTTTTTCTTCTTCTTCTTTGAAATTGTGCTAGAATCATATGAATGTAGAACCATAGCTAGTTCATGCTCTTTTTCTTGCTTTGGTGATTGTATGGGAGGTGAGGTGCCTTTTGTGTGCTGCTCGGTATTGACCTTTTGGTTGGTAGTGGATGTCTCCACATCAACCTTATCTATATCTGCAACCTTTTCACCTTCGGTGTTCTTGTCAGTGGCATCACCTTATTTCTCCTCTCCATTTATTTCTTTATGCTCTTCAGTTGTATCTATCTGCTTCCCTTGATAATCACTTATGTCCATCGGTGTGTTTGCATCAACCTCAGGTGTCTTTTCCTTTGCTTTTGTCATTATATTGATAGCTTGTATCAATAATGGTATGTCACCTGGTATATTTACTTGTGCAAAATCTAGATTTTCCTTCTCTTTTTCATTTTCCTGCTCGGTGGCAGTAGTTAAATCTTCATCTTTCTTGGGCTCGTCATCAGAATCAATGAGTGTTATATCTTTGATTTTTGTTGTGTCCCTTAACGATTGCAAAATATGAGGTACATCATCCATGGCCTTGCTTTCATGTGTTGTCAACTCAACTGGATTGATGTCCTCGGTATCATTTATGAAGATGTGCTCTGGGCTCAGTGTGGCCTCTTTCTCTTCATTGTGAGGGGTCTCGATAAGAGCTAATACCTTCTCGGGGCTTGTATCCTCCTCAGGTGGATTGAATATTTCATTCCAAGTTTCATCACTTTATTTATCAAGCTCTATTAATCTTCCCTCTAGTACTTTGTAATCTCTCATTTTAGTTGAAAATTTCTTTGAATGCTTCTTCATCATTTCATCAATTTAATCAACTTTTGACTCGGGTGGCATAATTGTGACTGGGGATCTTTCCATTATTTGTTTTTCTGTATGTAGTACATAAGTCCACCTTGTCAATATTCTATCATTTAGTTCTTGTGGCATCATCTTATTAAATTGTATAGGTACATATTTGAATGCAATCATTGCCTTGATGATGGCTTCTACTATCTTAATCTGATCCTTGGGTTTCAGCGTTAGCCATTGTCTAATCTTAGGATTTGATATGCTACTTGTCTTGATGATTGATGCAACAATCTCATCAATTGTCTTAGGAACTTTGTTCTTTTAAGGTTGGAGTGTTTTTTCACTCTCATCTTATGTAGAATCATCCTTGTCCTCTTTTCCTCTAATGTATTTTCTTCTTTGCCTCGGTGCCTGTTTCCCTGTTTGAGGCTTTCTCTTATAAGTCCCGATTGTACCTTTCTTCACCAGTGGGGAATCTACATCTTTGGTATTCTGACTCCTTGTTCTTGATACAACAGTAGTCCTTGGTTTCTTTGGTGGTGGTATATCAGTTTCAGTTGACTCGGAGTCACTCAATTTTTCATCTTCACCGACAGGTGACTGTCCCTCGGTGGCATCTTGTTCTTAATCCTTATCATCTACCAAAAGTTTATTTTCAAGTGTTTTCACCATTTTGTTCTTCTTTTGGTCTATCTTCTTTACTACTAAGCTTGTTTTGATTCTGGCCTTTTCTTCTTCATAAGTGCCAAATCTTGGTAATGATTTGTCCACTGCTTCATTCAATAATGCTTCAATAGCATTTGTGGCTTGATCTATGTTGATCTGATAATCAAGTGGTGGTAACCATGCTATTCTCGATACAACAGGTTTTATTAAAGTGGTGTCATTATCCACTATGAAACATATGCCAACCTTATACTGTTCCACCAGTTGTTCAGGTATCCTCATTTTTTTCTGCATTATGTCCTTGAATCTGGTGAAATATGCATCCATAATTGATGTAAAATTGTCCCCTAGTGTCTTAATATGTTCAGTAATTTGAGCTATTATAGGTCGAGTAGTGTCCCAAATGACATTACCAACAGAGGGGAAGAAGTTCTGGAAATAGAAAAATGTACACATGAGGAGTGATCTGAACTTACATGAATAAGACCTTGTTGACCTAATTATCCTCATGTTCTCCTCTAGTTGCTTCATTAGAAGCTCAGATAAATCTAGTTGTAGACCTTTCTTCACAATCTTGTGGGTAGTGTCAACTGCTCCGCATGCTATGCTATTTAGTCTGCTGGCTTGGAATACCTTGTATCTTAGTACACATGCACCAAACTTCATTTATGGATCGGTGATGGAGTTAACCTTTAGACCTCTTCCATCCCATACTACACCTGTCATTTTTTCTATCTTGGGGCAAGAAGGATGTTTTAGGGCTTTGGCCTTGTCAGTTACTGTGTGTATTACACCCTTAGCGATTGGTTTCAGTTCATCCAACCACATTTTCCTGTCATGTACCTGCTGAGTACTATCTAAATCCACTTGGTCTTGAAATCCTTTGAAAAAATTAAGGAATTTTTCATCCCTTTCACCTATATGTGTTTGAGTTCATCTTTTAGGTTTCCATCTATACAGATCTTCTTGTAGGCTTCTTCGACCTCTATATCTCCAATCTCTACAAGTTTGCAGTGGATGTAGGTGCAGATATCCTCAACTAGAAAAACCCTAGGAGGTATGCTTGAGAATGCTCGTTGGTCATCAAGTTGTGAAGCAACCTTAGGGCAGAATTTATACTTGATCTCTTCATAGGTAGAGTTCTTGATCAATTTGAACTTCATGTCCTTTTTGTTCTTGATCTATGATACTCGCGACGTGGTTTCCATTTTTCTTGAATTTAGGGCTTCCTCCGTAATTGAAATGTGTGCTTGGTAAGTCTTGTTACTTACTGGATCTTTGCTATGAATGCTAGGAATCTGTTGGAGTAGCCGTGAATGTGCTTTTGAATCTCTCTGCAATCTAGTTGCTCTTCTTCGCTTTGTTCTTCTCTCTTAAAACACTTGTGACTGAATGAGCTTTCCATTGCTGTTTTATAGACAATGCCCTAAGTGGTGCAATAAATGCTTCATGCACTTCTTGGTGGTCGAAGACGGAGTCACTCAATCATCACACAAACTTCTCAGCTTGATGAGTATACACTGCTCAGGGTAAGTGTCAACTCAATTGACCTTTCTCATGTTCACCAATAGTGCTCAGTATGTAGCGAACACTTGATTGTCTTTTTACATGATTATCGACAATGCTTGGTTTACATTGACAACTTGGCTTTTATATGTATATCGATGATTCTCGGTATGTATTGACTGACGGGATTGGATTCATGAAATCATAACAAGTAATACCATAGTGCATCTCTATTCATGCTAATTTTGCATATTATCAATGTATATTGGAACTGATGTAAAATATAGCTTTGTATAGTGAAATTCCATGCTTACTTGTTTTGCTTAGGTGGGGGTGGTGAAATCACCAGATCCATTGAATGAGGTGTCAACAACTATGGTGCTTGGTCCAGCATCATCTTTTCTTATAGATTTCCTCCATATTTTATTTCTCATTCTCCTGATATCTTCAATGGTATTGCCATTAGAAAAAGTGCTTATCTCTGTCACTCGGTCTCTGCAGTATTTGTTTAGATGATCAACTCTACGACAATGTAAGCATGTCATTCTGGAGTTATTCCAATTCCTAGACCTTCTTATCCATTTCCTCATGCAGTTTGCAGCTATGTGTCCATATCTACCACATGATGTGAAATTTACCCATGTGTTGTAATCCCAAACATATGATTTATCAACTCTTCTCGGTTGATAAGCATTTTCTTGTTCTTTTGGTTTCCATGCTTGCCTTTTCTTTTTCCTGCATTGAGGAGATGTGTACCCATGAATTTTGCAAGTGGAACAATATTTTTCCATGTAGGATTCCTTCTTTGGTTATTTAACCTTAGATCTCCATTCATGTGCTTTGTGTCCATGCTTGTTACAGTTATAACATTTACCTATGAATGTAGGTGTGGATTTAGGAATACCTTTAATTTTTCTCCAGAAAACATTTGATGTGTGGCCTCATTTTCCATAGTGATTGCATGACTGCTTCCTTGGTCTTGGATTTGTGTAGACATCTTTTTTATCAGCTTGGTTTGATGATTTTCCATGCTTGGTATACCCTAGACTAGTATTGTTGTTGAGTCTCCTTTATCCATTCAGAAAATCATCCATTCTTTTTGTGCTTTCTTCAACTTTCTTGATCATATCATTGTGTTGTTGTTGAATCCTTACTTCATGCTTTAGTTTTTTATTTTCTTCTCTTATTTCATCAATAGCTTTCAATTTCACATTGAGTTCTATGTTTACTCGGTTTGCCTCATGACTCATAAGAACTATTTGATTGGTGATCTCGTGATGATATTGACTAAGTCTCTCTCTTTCTCTCTCTCTCTCTCTCTCTCTCTCTCTCTCTCTCTCGTAGCTTTTCAGTGATCTTCCTCCTATCATCAATAGCTAATGTTCTTTCTTGTTCAACTTGTCTAGCATTATTCATAACATAAATCATCCTTACCATATGTGTCTCTTGACTGATTTGTAGTACTTTTACTTGTTCTTTCAAATGTTGATTGATTTCATTTAGACTTGTAATACTTCCTTCAGACGTGTCTGATGTATTTCTAGATGTAGATCCTAATGACTCAAACAAATCAGGTATCTCTTCTTCATGATAGTCTATTTTATTGCAGTGAGATTTAATTACTTTTCTTTCATCCAATAGCTCTCTCATCTTGATTCTTTCTTCTTTGTATTGCTCATAGAAGATATGTATCTGCAACTTTTGATTCTCAATATTCTTATCTAGCTTATACCTTTCCATTGTATGATCTTTTCTCTCAAGTGATTTAAACTTTTCCAAATAAGAGATCTAGCTCTAATACCAATTGTTGGAATAATGGAATGACATGTACTGAGAGGGGAGGGGTGAATCAGTACCCTTAAATTTTTTTATCAATTAAGCCTTAATGATCTTTCCTTGCATTACCGACCATAGATATTTTTATACCTTATGCATTTAATATCAAATCATAAACTTAATTGCATGTAAACATTCATAGAAACATTCATGAAATGTAAGTACACATGACACAAGAATTGGTAACACAGAAAACCCTTGTTAGAAGGTAAAAACTACGGTGGGGATGAAACCCACAAAGCTTCACTATCTAAAGAATGGAAGGTGTCGGTTAAGGCTACAAGTGTGATCACTTCTGATGATCTTACCCTAATATGAGTAACATTTTAGATTGGTTAGGTCTACTCGGTTAAGAGATTTAGCAACACTGTTAAGTGTGCACTCGGTTAAGAAATTTGCATAAAGACTGATACGACCACCTTCTTAAATGATTTCTTCTATTTGCTACAATTTTTAGAGAGTAGTCAAAAATACTTGTTGACCTGATAGTATGCAATCCTGAATCACTAAATACATATCCTTTAAGTTCACAATGTATATGTATCACCTATAGTGATTGATTAATACCTTTGTTCTGCTCGGTAGCCTTGACTCTTGTTATTCATAACTGAATTATGTCTTTTATGTCCTTCTGCATAAAACTCTTTGCCTGATCCATAGATGTCTGTTGTGGCTACAATCATCATCTTCCGATTGATTACTACATCTATTTATACAATGAATTGACCTATTTAGGTTTCATGCTTTACAATAAAAACTCTATGATCAAAGGTTTACAACTTGACCTTGATCTCCTAGTTTGCATGTTTTAAATCAATTAGACTGATTAAAACAATTACATATGCTTTACTTGTCCCTCAAGAAATGGTTTTCAAGATAAGCATAAAGCTAAATATAAAACTCAAGTGTTTTATCTAACGTGTAACTTAGATCCACATTTCTCATAAATAAAACTGTCTCTCGGTAGACTAGTGCTCAATGATGTCTCTATAAAAATACTACTCTCAGGTTCCTCTATGAACTGTGTTGTTGGTTTACTCTGTAAACTGTGTTCTTGGTTTACACTGTAAACTGTGTTCTTGGTTTACACTGTAAATTGTCTGTCAGTGATCATTGTGTTAATACACTTTCGGTGATCTCTGCACTTGTCTGTTTCGATGACCTTTGTTTGTTGTCACTCGATGATCATGTTACCGATGGTTCAAAAATTGTTTCCTTTGTATACTAATAACAAAATATTATCCTTTAGGATTATCACAAGTATATGCAAATCAGTGACTAATCTGATGACTATTCTTTTTAATTCAGTGTTCAAATTCATGATGATTGCAACATTTATGTGAACTTCCATTGCCAACTAAAATATTATGCTTCCTAATAAATTGACTTTATTATTGATCTCAACATTGTTTAAGTATTTCTTGGTAATGGCCTTTTCATAACCATTCTTTGCTGCTACTCTTTCCAATTATGTCCATCCTAATTTCAAGTGCAATTGATACTCTTGCAGGTTTTAAATTACATAGGCAAAGATAACACATAATAAAAAAAACTTGAACAAAATATATTGATTATTCTCTATAACTTGATATTGCACTTGCAAGAGGGAATAACAGACAACTAATAACTTAAGGTTGTAAAAGGTTGAAGACGTATAAAAAACAATGCAAATGCAATGCAAAAAATAATGTCGAAGACCTTTAAATAGTTTTCTACATGTATTTTGGTAATGAAGAAAAACCTGGATTGTTTGAAATATGCAATGTCCATCTATGCAATTGAATGAATTTGTAGGAAAACTTTGTGCATTTTTAAGAACTTGATCAATTGATATTGCTTGCGGTAGTTTTCTGGTTTTCATCGGTGTATTGTAAACAAGTTTCATGACATATTTTGGTTTTTCCTTGTAATGTTTGTATGTATATTGATAAACTAATTTTATTGTAAAAATTGTAGAAGAAAATACAAGGTGCAGGTCAATTACAAAAAAATGTCTTATGTGTATCACACTATAGATGAAGCAGAAATAGGAAAAAAGAAACTAGTCAGCATACCTATAACCAAATGTATGTCTTTCGAACTATCTATTGAAAACCTCCTGCTAGTAAAATCATCGTAATGTATAAGTATTTTAGTATACTTACAAAGGTCAATATAATAGACATTATACAAACTTCATTAGCAACAAAATAGCTTTTTTATTTCTTTCAAATGTAATGCATGAATAGAATGCTTTGCAATACTATGCGTATATTAATAGAAAAATATCTACCATAGTCTTTGAATAAAATTATAAACAGTCAACAAAAGTAAAAACTAAAAGATATAAACCCCTTATAATACCTATGGCAATAGCTATCAGATTGAAATTTTTATTCAAGTAGCACTATTATATATTAACATGCACTTGCTATGTATCTGCACACATTATACATTAAAATTTTTATTCAAGTGACACTATTATATATTAACATGCACTTGCTATGTATCTGCACACATTATACAAAATGTGTTAGCATATATAAGATACACTTTGTTTTTTTAGTGTTATGCAAAGAACAAAACACAAACAATTTTTGCTATTTTTTTTAAATTGTTTGTCCCGTAGTTTTCAACAATAATTTTTTTAAAACACTAGCACTAATTAAAAAAAAAAGTGAATAATATATAATAGTTGTTTGTTTATTTTTATTATTGAAAAGGCAAGGAAAATTTTGATTGCATTTAAAAAATAATTCATATGCATTGTCTCTACTAAGACACTTTGTATCATGCTTGCAGGCATGCTAACTAATTTTCTTGTTTTTATTTATTAGTCTATCTCTATTTGAAGCTATTGTGCCTCTTTTTTATTTATGTTTTGCTGAATTTTATAGTCACTTGCCTATTAATTTGTGCTAGTTCAAAATAAAAATTTTACAATTTTCTACGATTTGTAATATATACACTTTACAAATAAGATTTTGAATAATTTTTTATTTTATTCTAATTTTGCTATTGCATTTTTCCTGTCAATTTTATTTGTTTGTATTATGAAAAATTAAACAAAAAAATTGTTAACATGTGTTGTGTTCATAATATATACAGAGTTGGAGGTAAAGGGCAATACATGTTTTTTTATCTAATATTTAATACTCTAGATAATTTGCATGCTAGAGTCAAGTCTAAGACAGAGCCAAGCATGGGATCAACAAGAGCTAAGGGTTTTGAAAGCCCAACAATTGAACTGATATCTAAACCACATATAATTATAGTCATTTTCACAAAAACAACCTCATAATTTTCTTGCGATTAGACAAAGATTTTTAAGATATATCATAATATTTATGCAATGATACATAAACCAAGAACAAATTATCTAAATTTATCCTTCACAAAATAAATTGACCTTGTTGTTGCTTAAGTTATGGTCATGTGAGTATGATCATATACGTTAAAAAAAATTGCTTGTCAGAAAAAAGCTATGAATTAAGGCTGCTAATAATAACCAGAAGCACATATAGTAAATAAAAATGAAGCATGGAAATGAAAAGAAACAAATGAACTTGTATACAAAATAAATGCTTTGTTAGATGACCCAATCACTACAATATATTATGTTACAGATATAAATTTTCTTAATAATGCTTTATTGGTAATTGGTCTGTAACAACAATAACACAACTTGGCATTTTTTTCATCTCTTCTTTCTCATAGCTTGGCGAAACCAAATGCAAACAAAAAAAACTTAGCATCAATACAAATGTACAACATTTAGATGGAAATTAAGTCTGACACACATATTACATGCATAATTATATGTCCAATCAGAAATGATATATTCTCCTATATGTCTACCTTTATAAACACAACATAGGAAATACATGTCAACATATTATTTTGTATAGTTTATAAATATCATTTTGCATAATTTTTTACTTTTTCCCGATTAGCTCGTTGTATTTTTTGGTTGATTTTATTTCTTTTAATAATGTCTTGTGTTTGCAATACATATACAATTGTTATTACATAACACTACATTATTTCTAGTACAACATTTATTACTCTATCTAACAAGCCCACCACAATTTATTTCACTACAAGTGTCTTAAATTGTTTTTTGTTTCCATGTCATGTTTTATTTTTTCAAATACAAATGTTCTAACTCCTATTATTTCTAGTATCAAATGTATGTTAGTTGTTAAAAATATAACAAAGTAATCACCACAAAATAATTTTAAATTTTCTATCAAAACAAAAACAATCACCATACCTAAAAGCTCTCCTTTGGATAGTACCTACAATGTCAAATATTAGTTCATAAATGATGTATTGCCATCTAGTTGCAATTTTAGATGCATTATGAAACCACTTGCCAGGAATTTGATTGCTATCATTGAAGAACATTGATGTTTTAGGACAATAGATAATCTTATTCAAATGCAAATATAGTATGTTGTGTGTAACACAATATATGCATATGAATATGTTTAATCAATGTACCAATTTTTGGACAAACAATAATTCAGCTCATAGTCTAATTTGTCATTCACATTATTTTTTGTCAGCATAAGCCTTTTTTTACACAAATATACATCATTGTCATGTATTTTATGCAATTCACAAAACATTGTTCAATGTAATTCAAGCTCATAAAAGCTTAAAAACATATCACAACCATTGCAAAGGAAATTTCAAAAATAATCTACAAGACAAATAACTAGCTCTTTAGATATATATTCGCAATGAAAAACATATGAAATGTGTCAAACAAAGGATCTCTAACATTGCAATTAAATGAATCGAATAAAAAATATTGTGTATTATCCAAAATTTGATTAATTCACATTATCTATGCATAGTTATCTAATTTCTATGCTTCTATTATAATCAATTTCTCTGACATATTTTATTTTTTAAATGTAAAGAATTATCATTTATTATCCTAAAGATTTATAAATAAATAAATAAAAGAAAAAAAACCACCATACTTCTAGTAAAAAATGTGTCTTGAAAACTCTTTTCTTCATCATAAGCATTGCTACTATTTTGCTAATGCAATACTATGTCCTTCAATGTGAATTATATATGTACATGTCAATATAATGAACTTTTGCAAAAATATGTTACCATGAATATGACAAGTCTATTTTTTGTAATTTGATATGTATATGTGGAATTTTGCAATGCCATGAAAATGCTAATATAACTAAACCTACAATTATTTTAGTATAAAATGCTAAATGAATAACATAATGATAAATTTGAACAAATAAACTAGTCGTAATACCCATGCAACAAATATGCAACCAAAACTTTCACTATAATAAAACACTTACTTTGCATCTACACATCATCCAAAATATGTTAGAAAAAACAAAACATGCGATATGTTTACTAAATATCATGAAATCAATAAAGCATAAGGAAATTCTCCAAAAACTTAGATATTATTTGTCCTCTAATTTTTAACAACAAAATCTTAAAAACCCTAGTAAGAATATTAGTCGGTAATAAATACTAGTTGTTTTTATTTTTATTATTAAAAACTAGTGAAACAATCTGATGACATTCAATGAATAGTCCATATGCCTTGTCTCTGCTAACACATTTTGTGTGATATTTTCATGTATGGTGACTGATTTTATTATTTATGCTTTTTTCTTTGCCTCTATTGGGCTAGTTTCTTTATTTCTTTTATTTTATGCATTTCTACTATTTGTTTTTTAGCATTGTTATTTGAGCAAGGACTAGGAAATAACTATGTATTAGTCTTCGTCACAATTCAACTAAAATGACATGAATTTGAGATATTCATTCAATTGATGTGTTTTATTGAATTTGACCACAACCTAAACCATAAAATATAAACTATTTTATTTAATTAACAATTTGCTTGAATATCATTCATTGAAATATATACTTAGACTTCTATAGCATTGGTATATGTAGAGTTATATGAATAGAGTAGATTGGCACATTTATAGTGGTCAGATGATATTCTTATAACTATAAGAGTATCCAGATCCATTGGAAGTCTATGTATAGTTGTTGCTCAAAGTCACTTGTGATTTCCGTTGTAATCTTCAGTCTCTCAGCAACATGGAAATGTTGTTAATAATGGATGCGTCATTTCTAATATAATATACATACTAAAGATCTGAAACACCAAGGAAATGACTCAAAAGAAGACAATATATTACATTTTGAATAAAGCTCATCTAAGACATGTATAGAAATTTACCTATTTGCACATTAATAGCTACATAATCATTGATGAATCTACACATATAAAGAGTCAACAAAGAGGTTCATACATAAGACTATACTCATATATTGATGTGGAAATAAATTAAATAGTGGAAGAATGTATGTGTGCTAACAACTAATTGGATAAAACACATAAATATATGAGTATAGTAATATGTTATGAACCTCAATGCTAATGCATCAAGCATTGCAGATGATGTGAATAAGTTTGTATTAATGGATTCTTTAGAAATGATTTCTCTTTGGTCATAAAGGAAATATTACAACTTTTAATTTGTTATGAATAAGTCATTACTTATTGTTATGATAGCCTTCTTAATCTTTTAATTTGTACCTAAATACGTAAAGATTGTAGATTTTGACTTTGATTCCAAATTAAAAGATTATATGGCTACAATAACATTATGAAATGAGAGATGGTCAATATCATTATGCAGGAGTAATGGTCACAACAGTCAAGGAAAATATATGTTTGTTAAACTATTTCTAACATGGTATATGATTAGTATTATAAAAACAAATAAAAGATAGACATCACATGTTCTTTATTATAATTGAAAGTGGTATTATCTTTTTATAAAGAATGACAGAACTAACAATGATATAAGTCAAAAATGAAGTTTTCCAGGATGCAGGAGGAAGAAAATACCAGCACAAAGGGGAAACATGATTCAAGAAAGAAATTCATAGAAGGAACATCATATAAGAAAAGAAAGGATTTTAAATAAAATATAAAGTTATTTGTAATTTTGGAAAAGGGTAGATAATACCCAACTTTATCTTCTGTAAAACTATGTAAATAGCTTATTATTTTAAATTTTAGGGCAAGCCCGTAGGTTTTCTCCTTCGAGATCTTTCCTACCAGCACCCCTAGTGAGCTAGGGATGTAAATAGGTTTTTAAAAAATCAATAAAATTTCTTGGCCATTGGCCTATTACCTATAAAAAAATTATTAAATAAAATATTATAAAATAATCTACTATAAAATAATAAATAATAAAAATAAATGTGTTTAATTATATTTTAATAAAAATCAATTAAAGAAATGTGAGGTTCACCACTTAGTGTGTTGGTTAAGTGGCGGTGTTGTTAGTGTCCCCACCAATATTCAAACCTTCATTGGCCCATTGTGATCATGAGCTTGTGTCTTTGCTATCCAATGTACTCGCGGGTTTGGGCATCGACTTTATTAAATGGGGATGAGATCCCTCATTTATGGCCTCACCATTGCATAGTCCTAGCACAGCACTAGATGCAGTATTATTTAAACCATCCCATTTGAACAAAAATAGAAGAATGCAACAAACAAACAAAAAATAGTAGTGGGGTGCACAACTGACAACACACACTGAGTCAAAGTTTAAGCCAACCTTGCTCATTCTAGATTAAAAATACCTTATTCACATTTCATTTTTTGTTTCTTGTGTTGGAGAGTGGGCAAATTATGGAAAATGAGTGATGGGTTTCACTTACTAGATACAAAAAATATAACAAGGAAATGTTATGGAGGACATTCATCATCTGTGCACATGTGTAGAAATTTCACTTCATTTGGTGATAGGTCAATATTGGTTAAATGACAACCTAGGGGACTTGTTTATACAGGTTACATCCAGATTCCTTACAATTTGCATGAACCTTCTCTTAGACACAGTTATGGTGTCAACTATTACAAATTTGTATGAGCTTAACCTTTTATTTTTACTTTGTGTGATCTTGATTCAAGTTTGAATTCGTATTTTATGAACTTAAGTTTGTTTCCAAATAAAGGTTTATTTGCATGAGAGAACCTAATTATCAATCGTGCCAAAACAAAAGTTCTCCATGTGATGAGACCATATTGATGTGTAATGCATTTGAAGACACCATTATAACCATTGATCAATTGAGACTCATATTAGAGAGCAAGTACTGGAATATGCCTAAGTTCATTGTATGCACTTACTCTTAGTTCATAGGTAAGTGCACAAAGATGGGGGGACCAAAAATATGTCACTCGCCTTTTTGGTCCCCCCAAAAATGTATGGCATGTGCCATATAGGGTGTGCACCATATATGGTTCATGCTATATGGCTCAATTTTCCAAGCCTTAGGTTTGGACGTGTGAAACCTATTTGGTGCATGCCAAACCTATTTGTTAAATGCCAAATATGTTATGCATGTGCCATATTTGGTGTGCACCAAATGTTCAACATTAAAAACTTCCCCTTCCCCTTGTCTCTCTCCCTCTCACTCACTTTGATATTCAAACTCAAGTCAAATGCAATGTCAAAGCAAGGATATATACATGAAATATAACATTTAAGTATACATCACATTTCAACATGTATTTTTCCTTTCTTATTCTTTAAGTTATATTTTATGTACATATATTATTAGGATGTTTGAGAGTAGTTTCAGATCTTTGGGAGTTATGATTTAGATTCTATATTTTTGAAGATCATATAAATTTTCAAACTTAGTCAGATTTCAATAATCAACATGATCATATCATAATATCTTTACCTCTCTATCTCACTCCATTTATCTCCCCCAAACTCTAGAGTTATTTATCTCCATCTCTTCTCTCTCTGACCTCTCTATCCATTATCTCATTTAGTACCTCTCATTCCCACTCTATGTCTCTCCTTCCCTCCATCTCTACCTCTATGCCTCTCCCTCCCTATCTCATTAACCATCTATCTCCCTCTCTCTCTCTATCCTCTTCTATCTCCCTCTTGTATATTAGAGAGAGAGGGAGAGAGGTGGAGAGAGGTGGGGAAGAGGGAGAGAAGGGAAAGAGGGAGAGAGGGAGAGGGGGGAGAGAGAGAAATAATTTAGAGTTTAGGCCTTATGGTTATAAGGTTTAGGGAAAGAGAAAGAGGTAAGGAGAGAGAGGGAGAAGGGGAGAGAGGTGGGGGAAAGGTAGAGAGGGGGAAAGAGGTGGGGAAGAGGGAAAAAGGGAGAGACAGAAAGAGGGGAAAAGAGAGGGGGAATGGGAGAAAGGATTTAGAGTTTAGGGCTTATAATTATAGGGTTTAGGGACTAGGATATGGTTGTGAGAGAGAGAGAGAGAGAGAGAGAGAGAGAGAGAGAGAGAGAGAGAGAGAGAGAGAGAGAGAGAGAGAGAGTCTCTAAAGAANGAGAGAGAGAGAGAGAGAGAGAGAGAGAGAGAGAGAGAGAGAGAGAATCTCTAAGGAAACCTGATCAACTCATGGGTTTCACAATTTCTTGGCACACCCAAATGGATTAAAGTGCATCTCAAAGGTTACACCAAAGAACTATAACATTGAGGTGATCCAAAAAATATTCCCTCTTATTTTGATCAGGTCCAATCATGTCTTCACCTGCACAAAACGCACATGACACAAATCATGATTCCCAACTCCACCCACATTATTGGACACAACTCACAATACCTTAACTGAACCAAAACTTGACTCCAACATACACCACCGATCCTTCAAAAATTCTTTAAAACACTCCAACCAACTTGAACACAAGTTATCCAAACTTCTTTATGCAATAAAATAGAAAATACATTCCAAAACTACCACTTTGCTGCCAACTTGATAGACCCGTACACAGTAGCCCATAACGTTTTAACCAAAAATTATTTCGTCAATCCCTCCAATGAGGTTTGGTGTAACTAGGTTTTGTCTAACATATAAAAAAATTAGAAAGATCCAACGGTTGGTTGGAATGATATTTCCCCCTTACTAAACTATATTATTCTAGGACAGTCATCTTCAACAATAGATGATCATCTCTTCAATCTCCCATCCATCCCTGCATAAAAAATCATTCTAACACTTATGGACACATATAGTATAAGGATAGGCTTCTCCCACAAGCCACATTAACTACAGAAAGTGGTAAATCCTAGGCAATCATGGAGTCTTCAAAACAATTTGTTGTTTGCACCAAATCACTATCTAGGAACAGTCAAAACAATATGGGTGTTTCTTGCCTCAAAAATTATCAAAACACTACAAAACTTGAATGGAAAACAAAATAAATCTAATCCATATTCAATATAATACATTCCCACACAATATTTCATACAAATGAGAAGTTTTAACAACACAAAAAGGTGACTTATCCCTTACGGCAGTGAATAAGCAAGTTGCAGAGAATTAAATTTTTATTCATATAAACTCCATTACATTGCTTCCTTTCAACCCAAAACACTACTAAAAAAATCCCCTAAAACTTCTCTCTCTCAAATCCATGTTAAAATCAAGATTAAATAACTGATGGCTTTTCAACTTCTTCCCTCAATCGGTTACACTTAGATATGACTGTTGGTATTCCAAGTTCTTTTTGTCAAAACTGACAACAAAGTTGTCATTTCGACAACCCTTAATATTTTGTCCTTATCAAACTTTAAAAAAGCATTTTTAGGATTCTATCCTAATACTAAGACCCTTAAACCCTTATAAAAACCAAACTAACCCTTACATGATCCTTTTAGGCCATATTGTGCATATAAATGCAACATTACATGATTTGGCACTTGTAGTGCATTTGACAACTTTTAAATGGCTCTAATGGCCAAATTACAAATATGACTAACCTTATAGACCTTTAAACACTTCAAATACCCTAGGATCCTCACATGACCCCAAGGTATACTCTAAACCCCAAATGCCATCCATGGCTTACATCTTTGATCTTATACAAAATGATCAACAAAACATTACAAACATTATCAAATGACCATTATTGGTCTTATTACAATATCAAATGACCCTTGATGGCCATGTTGTCTTCAAATATCCCTAGGATCTATCAGTACTTCATGGTACCTTCATTTCCTTGGTGCTCCTGCACTAGAGAGAGAGAGAGAGAGAGAGAGAGAGAGAGAGAGAGAGAGAGAGAGAGAGAGAGAGAGAGAGAGAGAGAGAGAGAGAGAGAGAGAGTATCAATATGAGAAATGCACCCTCAAAGGGGAAGGTGAGGTAGAGAGGGTGAGAGGGTGGTAGAGACCAAGAGATTAAAGAGAGATGTGGGAGAGAGAAGAGAAGAAGAGAGATAGGTGAGGAGTTTGGAGGAGATAAAGAGAGTGAGATACCAAGAACAAGATAAAACTAATAGGAGTATGTTGATTGTTGAAATTTAACTAAGTCCGAAAATTTAAATATGATCATAAAAAACACATAGAGTTTACATTATAACTCCAAATCTGAAATGAAAAACACATTGAAATGTGATGAGAGAGAGAGAGAGAGAGAGAGAGAGAGAGAGAGAGAGGTACTTGGAGGGGAAGAGAGAAGTGAGAGACCTAGATGTAGAGAGAGAAAGGGTAGGAGGGAGAGGTGAAAACTTGGAGAATAAAGATAGAAAATAAGAGAGAGTGGGAGAGGGACATAGATATGGGGGTAAAGAGGGAGTGGAGATAGAGAGGGAGAAAGGAAGAAAAGGAGGGACCTAGGGAGGGGGATATTTGTAAGAGATATAAGAGAGGGATATGGAGAGATAAATAGATGACATATCAATACAAGAAATGCACCCTCAAAAGGGAAGGTGAGGTAGAGAGAGTGAGAGGGTGGTAGAGACCTAGAGATCAAAGAAAGGGGTTAGAGAGAAAAGAGAGGGAGAGAGATAGGCTTAGATTTTGGAGGAGATAAAGAGAGTGAGATACCAAGAATGAGAGAATACTGATAGGAGCATGTTGATTGTTGAAATTTGACAAAGTTTGAAAATTTATATGATCGTAAAAACCTAGAATTTACATTATAATTCCTACATATTTGAAAGGAAAAACACTTTGAAATGTGACTTATACTTAAATATATATTTCATGTATATATTCATGTTAAGAGATTTATTGTGGCTTGATAATAAAAATGCATTTTTTTTGCATTTGACGCATGCTAAATGTAAAAAATACAATTTTTTTACATTTTGTGCATGCCAAATTGTGCGTCAAATGAAAAAAAGTATTTTTTTAACATTTTGCACATGCCAAATATGGCATGCACCAAATATTTTGCATTTGGAAATGTATCATCTTAAAATGGAATCACTTCCATATTAAGAGCGTTTAGCCCTCCTTAGGGGACGTTTTTGACCTCTACGATATCATCCTCCTGTTTTTGCATCATCTCCTGTTTCTGTGCCTATTCAGGACCCTGATTGGGCCTCTCCAGGCATCTCCTACCCCACCTGGCATATTTTCCAGGGGTTCTAACCCCCTAGGTTAGGGTCGACCTCAACCCTAACCTGGGTCCTCTTTTTAAATTAGGAAACTTGTCAGTTGTCGGGGCTCATCAAAAATTGAGTTTTCCCACTTCCGGGTCGGCTGTTTCAGGTTCTGAAGTGTTGATTCCAAAATTATATTTAATATAGGTCCTCTCCTAGGGGTAAAGGCTTTAATTGGAATTTAATCCTCCTATGTAGGCCTCCTTAGAAGATTGTGCCCTAATTCCATATAAAAGGAAGCATTTCTCTCTCATTTTCTCTAAGCATTACGAATTATCAACTAGGTGATCAAGTGAAATTTCAAGCATCCATTTCCAAGCTCTCAAGGTGTTCAAGTCTTCCTCTCAAGCATTCAAGTTCTCCATTGAAGATAAAAGATTCAAGCTTTCAAGCCTTTGAAGGGATTAGGTGCAAACATTCAAGATTCATCATTCAAACCCTAGATCTAGCCATCATGGTGGTGTGATCTTCCTTCAAGATCCTTTGTGCATCTTCAAGAC
>MU226051.1:5745773-5774333 GCA_018584345.1 Thuja plicata | reverse complement strand
ATTCAAAGAACAATTTACATATAGATCACATCCCAATCAATAATCATAACAAATCAACAAATCACCCATTTTTCATATCTTACATTTTAGTAACATAATCAATTCTTAATAAACAATCAATCAAAACTTCCATTTCATATGTTACAGGAAATACCAAGTGTTTGGCATGGATTTTCCTTGGACTTGAAAATCAAAGGCTTGAATGACCATTTTAGGCCCGAGACATATTTTTCAAAAAACATGCAAAAATTTCTCAAATTTTTGTTCGTGCTCCTTATCAAGTTTGCATGTGTTTCAATGAAAATTAAGAAGAACACCACAATATTGTTAAGCTCTCTGTTAGCTATCTAACCATATAATTTTTTTTTTCAAATTTTGATTAAGTTGTTCATCTCTAATTTCTTTTGTAAGTATGTTTGATTTTTGTCCAAAAGTAAGGTATGGTATTTTAGGAATAGATTTTGGCTCATTCATCAAATTTTGAATCAAATTACATTTTTAGAAACTAGACTCCATTATATACACCTAGAAAAAAATGAGTTTTGATTTTCAATTAGTTTTCAATAATTTTAGGGGGGAGCATGCTCAAATTTCACATTTTTAGGATGGTGTCCACTTCAAAAATTAGTAAAAAATCATATATTCATAAAATAATTAGTTGAAACAGCTAGGATAAACTACATCGTGTTAGCTAACTTCTCACTGGAGTAATTAAAAAAATTCACAAAAGAGTTGACATTTTAGGGGGCACACACCAAACACTATGTTAAGTTTTTTTCAAAAAAAAGGACCACTTTGTGTGCTCCCCATTTTGAGGTCCTTAATCTCCACCATTTAAAAAAAAATTGTAGTTTACAAACTAGATTCAGAGTACTACAACTCTTATTCTTGTTGTATCTTACAATTTTGAATGTAACTATCCTGATTTTCTCGTCAGAGTTAAGAGTTTACTGATTTTAGAAAAAAAAGTGGCATCTTAAGACCCTTTTTTCGTCCCCCATATTTGTGCCCTTACTCTCATTGTGCTCTTCTAAATTGGACTCCACCACTGAAAGATTTTATCTCAACATGTTATTGGTGATCTTGTCCCCGAGTCCTTCAATTTTGTGGTGGTTGGTCTCAGTGATGTTTCCGGTCCTAGTAGTAGCTTGGTGAGTGTTGGTTTTGACTTATTAAACCTGGATCTAGTGGTATTGTGTGCCTTGACTGACGGATAAGATTATATTAATGTCATTCATTCGAGTCATATTCTACAAATACTCATTGAATTTTGGTGTTTATCTAGGGCAAGAACACCAATAGTTGAGCATGTACCTATAGTTGTGCACTATTTGTGCACTCCAACCCCCCATTTACTAATTTTAAAGGAGTCCAAAAAATGATAACTAAAATCCTATAACTAAGTTTCACAGGTATCAATAACCGATCATTTTTTAGCTTTTTTTGTTTGTTCATAATTGGACTATTTGTGCACCACTATTGGGACATTTGTGCATGACTACCATAACATTTGTCCATAAGTATTGGCAATTTGAGTGCACAATTATTAGGGCATATTTAAGTAGGTATCATGAAACACTTTGAAATGACCACCTTTTTGTTGAAGACAATTATTCAACTGTGTATTGTCATTTATGTTACACATGTATTTACACTTATGTAGTAATGCTACACAAATGTCTACATTCAGACCGAGCACATTTGGTGAATAGAAAGAGTTTTTCAGTGTTGACTGAGTCACTCGGGCATTTCAATCATGGTCGGGCATCAGAGAAACTGAGTGTTAACCGAGTTGATTATTCAGTGTCAGCCGACTAACAATGGTTTACATTCTATAATTAATTGGTCATATGAGGCTGACTAAATTGTGATTTATTATTTATTTAGAAGTATATTCAAGCCGACTTGACAGGTCTTATCATATATATGAAAGGTCAAGTTTGGATTGAATGTGTGAGATGAAGTGAAAAAGTGGAAGAGAAGCAGAAGTGTGGAATTTTGTGATATGAAGAGTGAAAGTGAAATCAGATGGGATTTCGATTGAGTATAGAACACTTGGAGCTGCAATAGAATGTTCGATCAGCAAGGATCCAGTTATAATCAGAACAAAGATCTGAATCAACAAAGATAGTTTCTTACACATACATGTAATTTCATTGTTACTTTCTAACAATTGTAGCAGTGATCCCAAATCTCTTAACAGTCTTTTTGTAAATCCTCTCACAAGGTAGCATTTCTATGTTGAAGTGTTGAAGATCTCTAACAAGGCCACTCCTCACAAGGTGATTTAAATCCTCTAACAGGGTCACACCTAACAGTGTGTTTTTTAACCTTTAACATGGTTGGCTCCTAATATGGCTCACTTTAGAAGAGTGAAAAATAGTAACTATTTACATTGGTGGTTTTTCCCATAATCCACGTTAAATCTCAGTGTCTCCTGTGTATATGTTATTTGTTTCATGTTTCATGTTTCAACACTTAATCACTAAAGTATAATTGCATTGAATATCATAAAGATTGCTTTAACACCCGAGTTACAGAAGAATATCTTAATTAACCGAGTAACAGTGCTATATTGTTTAAGACATCTAAGGGACAAGGGATTTGTTTTGGAGTAATTGATTCACCACTCCCCTCTCAGTTACTTATCTCATTTCCAACAATTGGTATCAGAGCATCAAGTGCTTTTAGATATTGTTTCAAGGCCTAAGATAAAGATCAGAGATGTCTTACAGAAGGGAGATCCCGAAGATAAACAAAGATAACTTCCTTGCATGGAAGGAGCTGATGAAACTACATCTATCTACTATTGGAGATGCTAGTTTAAAAATTTTGGACAACAAATATGTGGAACCAACATGGACTATGACTGTGGAACAGATGATGGAACAGAAGCTTCATAACATAATGATGATTGATATAGCTTATTCACTTAGCTACTCGGAATTTGATGAAGTCAAGGACTTCCCTACAACCTATTATATGTGGAGGAAATTACAGGACATTCATGGAGGAGATGCAAATGTAAAGTGAGCCAAAGAAGAGAGTCTTAGAGGACAATTTGACTAGATGAAAATGAAAGAAGGAGAAGACATTACAAGATACAGTGAGAGAATCAAGAAATTGAGTGCCATCAGAGCTGCAGGAGGAATAATTGAAGATAAAACAGTGGTCAACAAGGTATTAAGAACTTTACTTCATATCTATGCTATTAGAGTTTCAACTATTCAAGAAACGAGGTGCAATAAGGATATAACTCTGGATACATTAGTTGGAAGGCTTACAACTTTTGAGCTGGACAACTTTGACAATTATTCTCCTAGCTCCAACAATCTTGAGTGTGCATTCAAAGATAAATTAAACCTTGGTAAGAAGGATAGATACTCAAAAGGGAAGCAGATTGAAAGTGATAGTGATGAAGAATCTGATAATGAAGATCTAGACATCATTGAAGCATTACTTGCAAGGAGAGATGCCAAAGGCAAATACAAAGGTAAGAACCCTAATGATTGAAAAGAATGTTGCTGCCAAATACTGGAAGGAGGTCATCAACACTACAGTGTTCACCTTGAACCGAGTTCAACAGAAAAAAGAAAGATATGAAGCGCAGAGCAGTAAAGAGCCTAAAGACTATAGGAAATTTGTGTACCATGAACCTGATATTGTGCCTATCACTTGAGCAATGGTGATTGGACAACAAAATTGTTAACCACTAAATATACTAACACAAACTATACAACCTGAGTTGCAAACTGTGCAACCTGAGCTATTGGTAGAAGAGAATGAGTCATAGACAGAGGGAACCGAGTCTCAGACAGAGGAACCTGAGTCATAGACAGAGGGACCCGAGTCACAGACAGTGGAACTCGAGCATCAGACAGAAGAACAAGAAAGAATGTTTGAGAATGATAGACACAGTGGATCAAGTCCAGAATCAAGACTGAAGGATCCAGTACTTTCTAGATATGTTAGATGACATCATGCACCTGGGAAAATAATTGGAGATCAGACAGAAGGTGTAATGACAAGGAACAAAATCAAAGGTACATGTTTACTAAGTGAATTTGAACCTAGAACTGTTAAAGATGCATTGAATGATGAAAGTTGGATAGAGGCAATGAATGAAGAAATTGAGCAGATTGAGAAGAACAAAACTTGGACTCTTGTGCCTAGGCCAAAGGACAAGAATGTGATTGGAACCAAGTGGGTTTTTAGAAATAAGATGAATGAAAATGGTGAAGTTTCTAAAAACAAGGCCAGACTAGTTTGTAAAGGATATGCTCAAGAAGAGGGAATTGATTATGGAGAAACTTTTGCTCCTGTTGCAAGACTTGAAGGAGTCAGAACTCTTTTGGCATATGCTACACATAAAGGAAACAAAGTGTATCAAATGGATGTGAAGTCAGCATTTCTGAATGGAATCTTAGAAGAAGAAGTATACATTGAACAACCTGAAGGATTCATTGATCCCAACAAAAGGAATATGGTTTGCAAGCTACACAAAGCATTGTATGGACTGAAGCAAGCACCCAGAGCCTGGTATGAAAGACTGCATGGTTACCTAGTAAATATTGGATTTTAGAGAACCAATGATAACAACATCTTGTACATCAAAGAATGACCACAAAACAAAATATTGTTAGCAGAGATATTTGTTGATGACATATTATTCACTGGATATGATGACTTATGCAAAGCATTCTCTGTAGCTATGAGTAAAGAATTTGAAATGTCTATGTTTGGTGAGATAAAATTCTTTGTTGGATTACAAGTTCATCAAATGAAGGATGGTAACTACATTACTCAATCAAAATATATCAAGGAGATACTCAAGAAATTTGGAATGGAAGATTCTAAACCAGTTGGAACACCCATGTGTACTGGACATAAATTATCTAAGGATGATGATTCAAAGGAGGTAGATTAGACAAACTACAGATCCATGATTGGAAAATTGAAATATGTTGCTCACACTAGACCTGATATTGCATTAGCAGTTGGTATTGTTGCAAGATTTTTAGCTAATCTGAGAGACAATCACCTAATGACAATCAAAATAATTTTGAGATATCTGAAGGGTACTAAAGACTATGGTTTATGGTATAAGAAAGGTGGGAACTTTGATTTAAAGACATTCACTGATGCTGATTGGGCTGGAAGTGTTGATGACATAAAAAGCACCACTGGTGGAGCTTTCTTTCTTGGAAAGAGGTTAGTATCTTGGACTAGTAAGAAACTGAATTGTATCTCTTAGTCTACAATAGAGGCAAAATATGTTGCTGCAGCAGTGAACTATTCAAACATCATATGGTTCAAGAAGTTGTTGTCAGGAATGAAAGAAGTGAAAGAACCAATTATTATCTATTGTGACAACACCAGTTCCATTAACATTTCAAAGAATCATGTGATGCACACCAAAACCAAGAATATAGCAATAAAGTATCATTTATTGAGGGAATTAGTATAAAATAAAGAAGTAAGGTTGGAATATGTGAGTACTAAAGAACAAGTTGCAGACATATTCACCAAACCTTTACCTAAGGATGCATTTTTGTATCTTAGAGGAAAGCTAGGGGTGCTTTCCCTAACTGAAGCTCACTAAAATACAGTTTAATGTTGCATTAACCCGAGCCACAATGAAGATCTATCAGTTGATGCAGGTACATTGGAGCCCATTGCAGATGAATTAGTACAATCAGGTACATTACAACTTCAAAGAGAAATAATATTGACTATTGGTATTGATACTTAGTATTTATGGAGATGGAGTCTTTGGCATCTGTTGTCAAAGAGGGAGAGTTTGCTATAATACATAAGAATAATACAAAAGAGGGAGAGTTTGTTATAATACAAAAGAAATTACTTAAGGGAGAGATCATAATAGGAAGAGACAGAGTCTGATGAAAGAGGGAGTTTTTGGATAAGAATCATAATGAAGCTAAAGACATTAAAGATAGTTTTATGTTGCTCTACAATTCTTTGTATTATGACATGTTGTGTTGCCATCAATGCCAAAGAGGGAGATTGTTGAAGACAATTATTCAATTGTGTATTGTCATTGATGTTACACATTTATTTACACTTATGTAGTGATGCTACACAAATGTCTACATTCAGACCGAGCACAATTGGTGAACAGAAAGAGTTTTTTAGTGTTGACCAAGTCACTCGGGCATTTCAGTCATGGTTGAGCATTAAAGAAACTCAGCACGTTAACCAAGTTGATTATTCAGTGTCAGTCGACTAACAATGGTTTACATTCTATAATTAATTGGTTATATGAGGCTGACTAAATTGTGATTTATTATTTATTTAGAAGTATATTCAAGCTGACTTGACAGGGCTTATCATATATATGCAAGGTCAAGTTTGGATTGAATGTGTGAGATGAAGTGCAAAAGTGGAAGAGAAGCAAAAGTGTGGAATTCTGTGATATGAAGAGCGAAGGCGAAATCAGATGGGATTGTAATTAAGTACAGAACACTCGGAGCTGCAATAGAATATCTGATCAGCAAGGATCCAATTATAATTAGAACAGAGATCTGAATCAGCAAAGACAGTTGCTTACACATACAGGTCATTTTATTGTTACTTTCTAACAATTGTAGCAGTGATCCCAAATCTCTTAACATAGTAGACTTAACAGTCTTTTTGTCAATCCTCTCATAAGGTAGCATTTCTATGTTGAAGTGTTGAAGACCTCTAACAAGGCCACTCCTCACAGGGTGATTTAAATCCTCTAACAGGGTCACACCTAACAGTATGTTTTGCAACCTTTAACAGGGTTGGCTCCTAATAGGGCTCACTTCATAAGAGTGAAAAACAATAACTAGTTACATTGGTGGTTTTTCCCATATTGGGTTTCCACGTTAAATCTTGGTGTCACTTGTGTATATGTCATTTGTTTCATGCTTTATGTTTCAACACTTAATCACTAAAGTATAATTGCATTGAATAGATCATAAAGATTGCTTTAACACCCGAGTTACAGAAGAATATCTTAATTAACTGAGCAACAGTGTTATATTGTTTAAGAGATCTAAGGGACAAGGGATTTGTTTTGGAGTAACCGATTCACCCCTCCCCTCTCAGTTACTTATCTCATTTCCAACACTTTTGACCCCTTTGACGCTTAACAAATTTTACAGGGAGCTTTGTTAATACCTAGAAGCTAAAATATATTTTCCACATAGCTAAGTTGCATACATAGACAACAAATAAAGTCATCAAAATTCAATGTATAGTTTAGACTCTATGACCATGAAAAGTTAGCTATATTGACTATTGGTACACTTCCCCTATTATATGGGTTTTGTATTGTTTTCATCGTTCAACTTTTTGTTATAATGGCTATGTTGCTATATGCTTTGAGTGGGGGTGTTGTACGTAGCCTCTAGTTGGGACTTTGATGATTTTTTTGATAATATATCACTCTTACTATATTGTTGCTCTTTTTGTTGAGGGCTTGACTTGGTTGCAAATCCTTTTTATTAGTATTAATATATGTTAGTGACTTTGTAACCTTTTATTAAAAAAATAATAGGCTTATTAAGTTCTCAGATTAAAAGTCATGACTTTAAAAGTTAGTCTCTCGCTTTAGAAATGTAAGAGTGGCTTTGACACACAAGAGAGTCGTAAGGATTACACATGTTGACCTAGGACACTCATCAACTTATAACCCATTATTGTGACTGTCATAAAATATCATTGTAGGGTTTGAACAAGATAAATTGGAGCACTTAAGTTGGGAGGATAATTATGACTTATTATGATAGATTCTTCTAGGACTTCTCTTGATATTTGAGTGTTGAAATTTGATTAGGATGTTTAAGCATCAATTTTGGGTGATGTTAGCTCACACGACTTTATGATTTCACTTTGGTGGTTTCTTATATCAATTTCTCTTATTATTGGATACTTTTAAGATAGAGTTTGCATAATATATTTTTATAGTTGTTCTTCTACTATTTGCATTGTTCCAAATTTCAACATTAGTGTTGTTTCTTATGAAGACTTCTTGCTTAGAATATAATAACTAATATTGTTGGTGGTTAATACATTAGTTTAGAGTATGGAGACTATTTTTCTTTCTTGAAAGGGTTTCCCAGGATACATTATTGTATTACGATGAATGTTTTCATTGTGCTATTTCTTGAACCTAAAAATTGTTTTAGATTATTTTTATGTTCCCTTCTCTTAGATTAGTGTAGAATGTGTTTATAACTTTAACTGTCTTTCTAATATAAATTACCCACTTCAACACAAACCGTCCTCCCAATAAAAGAGCCAGTATGGACAAGAAAAATAAACACAACAATTTAGGTTAGGAAATTCAACCCATCCCAATATATCAAGGGCTCAGTTGTCAAACATAACAAGGTCCCTAGTCCAAAAAAAAAAAAAACCAGTAATGAATTTTAGACACAAAAAGGACCAAGCCTAAGGAGATTGTCCTCATGGTTAGTTTTTAGGAATGAACGAGAAAAAACCTTGGTGAAATTTTGGATTACATCTAGTTTAATCCCATAAGGGACCCTAGATCTTGAGCATGATTTTGAATGAGATTCTTCCTACTGATAACTTATTCTAGCTACTTGTAAGCATTGTCAAAATCTATCTACCAAATATACAAGATTTAGGGAAGGTTTAAATCCTACACATCATGTAATATCTTTGTTGCACATTTGTAGACTTTCTTTGATGATGGTACCGCAATATATCCCAATAACATTTGCTTCAGTATTAAGAGTTGAAGAAATAGGTTTTGGCCTCATATAAAGAAAACTAATTGTAGAAAGAGTTTACAAGAAAAATTAAAAGTTTATACAATAAGTGTAGAAAGTAGACAAATGTCCCACCATACTATTAAAAGGAGGTGTGATTGATTAAGTTTTAATAAAGAAAACATATATTGAAACAAAACCAACCTCCAAATCCCATTTTAAGCTCTTGTCATTTCTTCAAGCAATTTATTTCCACTACAATTATATATAACTTCTATATATGCAATTTGATATACTTTTATGTAAATATATTTTTAAATTTTTTTAAATCTCTTCCCAATAATGGACCATTAAGTGTAGTAGCCATAAAAACATATAGTGGATTCTAAAAAGCAATCTAATATTGACTACATGAACTATGAAAAACTAATGTCAACTAGTTTATAAGTCATTTGAATTTTAAAAATAAAATATCTAATCAAAAGGATCTTAGCTTGGTAGTGAAGTTGAATAGTACTTAATAAACTCCCTTTAGATTAAGCCTTGTTGAGTGCAAGACCTCTTACATCATAAGGAACGAGGCTACGATCGTGCTCTCAATGACTTTAAGAACATAGATATACTTTAGTTCTTAACTTTGATTGTTAGACCCCCAGGGTATGGTCACTTGGTCTCAACTGCTACTTTAAGTAGCCCAAGTCATGAGTCCAAATCTTAATTTGCATTGCTCGAGAAGTTATATATAGAGGTTCAACCTATAAAAAACCAAACTCCATATCGGTAAGTACACCCTCGATTCCTCACAAAATGTGAAAAAAAAACAAAGAAAAAAAGAAAAACAAAAAAAACCACTAAACTTTGATGATTAATAAGATTGTCTCAAATTGGAAAAACATCCTAGGTTGACATAAAACTATTAAAAGAAAGAGAATAAAAATATCCAAAAAAGCTTTAAAAAAAATGAAACTCAAGGTAGTCGTTTATTTTATAGAATATTTTACTTACCGTTGTTAACTTACGTTTATTTTATAGAATATTTTACTCACCAGCGTATGAAACACAAATTTTAAAACCCAAAACCCAGAAAAAGCTTTATCCATTCCTCTTCAATGGCTTCTTCTATTTCCTTCGCCGCGCCTTCCATTCTCTTCACGAATTCTTTGAAACCAGTTCCTCGCTTGCCCTCGACGAGGGTTCGAATCCGCCTTTTGTCTGGTTCTCTCGGTTTTCATTCTAAAATCAAAGCTGCCGCGGGTTCGAATCGCAGGGAAAATTCCTACCCGAACCCCGCTGACTTAGATCCCCCAGAAGCATCTGACGACGAGGAAGAGGGTCTCACTAAATTTGGCCGCGTGGAAGCCCAGGCCGCCAAGCTGCGTAAGAAAGAAGCCGAAGAATACGAGCGCAAGAAACATATATTTCTTGCTGCCATTGCTGATGAAGAACAGACCGCCGTGGTGGAAGGAAACGATCCCGAAATTATTAGACCCGAAAAGGAAGATGTTGGGGACGATTTCTTTGCTGAGGTGGACAAGGCCGTTACGCTCCGAAGGAAGGATCTTATGAAGGAGGGAGTCCTTAATGTGAAACAACCACAACAGAGTCAAGAAATCGATGACCTCGAAGCGGAGGAGGTAGGCGATTTCGAAGAAATTGAGGAACTGCAAGGCTTGGCAGCCATTAACGGACTCTCTGAGGAAAAAGGTCAAAAAGTGGAAGAATTGAGTCGCGATACAGATGTTCCTCTTAACGAAAACGACTTTCTGGATCTAACGCCGGACCCTCAGGCAAGAATATTTTCATTACTATGGTGTTTAGGTATCCGCAGGTCGAAATCTTTTTAATTTGGTGTTTTTTTGGTCTGTAAGCATGTTTGTTTATGGGTAATTTTCAATTTACTTGTCATCACTGTGGGATATCTCTCAGTCAAATTCATCCTGAACTCACGCGGGTTATGTTGATTGGGGTTTTAATTTGAGATTACCGGAACTTGGCAGATCCGTTTCTGGCTCCGACTCAGGAAAGAGCAAAACTCCTGTAAGATTCGCAAATAGAAAATTATCAAAAATACTTAAAAATATGTAAAAACATCGGAGACCCACCCTTAAAATATGTTTCTCACCTTAAATGTCATTTGTTCAGCACAGTAGTTTCTATGTCTCTAATACATGTTTTTCCATAAACTTCATCCTAATGATTAATCTTTTTTGTTCGAGTGTTATATATCAAACCCAAAATTTGTTTAGCTATCAGATATGGGAGTATGAGCTATAGTCTGAACCTCTTCGGCTAAGAGTCAAGGACTGAGGAATGAGGAAGTATCCATTCTGCTAAAGTCGCTTGGATCATGATTCTGGTTTCATCCCTTATGATGTCAGGGTCTTGACTCAGTAAGATTTGATCCTTAGTTTGCTCATTCAGAACCATTCAACTTTACTCACAGACTAAAAGTGCATTGACTAATGATTAATTTGAATATTTTTCACAAACAAATGTCACTTTTAAATAACAGCAATGGCAAATACTTTTACCATAGACATGCTATTACCAATATTCACTTGGTTTGAATCTTGGTTTCTACTTACTAACATACATTATACAAAATCCCTATAAATAGAGAAATATTTTGTCTTACTGCACTGAGAGACATTTTACAGCGGTAGCAAGGAGTCTTATGTCATGTACATGAAAATACTGCAATTTAAACTTGACAGCCACTTACACTTCAAATCATTAATATATAATAATTAACATAATATCAATGATGCCTTTTAATACTAAACATAGTATTGTGATGCCTTAATTGTTTTATAGTTTTTTGTACGTATTCTATTGAGGTAGAAAAATTTGTTGTCGTTGACTTGGCTTGGTCTCAAGCAAATCTTAGAAGAATCTCAAAACTAAGTCGCTGGTTCGGGTATGGGTGTGGGGTGCTGGTATCTCAGTACATGGATTTTTTAATTGGGTACGGTATGGCTGGGTACATCTGTATATATGTGCAAAACATTATAAAAAGTATAGAAAATTGTAAATATATTTGATACAAATATATCATATAATATTATATTTTGAATCTTTGATACTATATGATACCTCATCATTGATCAATGGCAGTGATAAAGATAAATGTAAATTGATGTTCAAAATTTCAATATTATCTCTTATATCATATATGTCCATGACAATTCAAATGAAAATGATTACAATTACAATAATTGAAAATAATACAATAAAAAAATTGTATCTTGGTCTTCAATCTCCATTAAAGTCATTGTTTGGCTCAACATCATTTCAACCACACAAATGGACTGCCACTCTAGCAAAATCTACAATTGATGGATCCAAGTTAGTACTCTCAGGGGTTAAATCCTAATTCTTTATTGCCCCTTCCTTGTAGTCAACTTCCTTATGTGATAGGAGACTTAATTTGGAATGGACATAGACCAAGTCTTAAGACTTTTTTCGTAGCCAACTGGTTATGCTTTACTGAGTGGATAAAGGAATACATACTTCAATTCTATATAGTTGAAGACGAACTTGAAACCTATTGAAATTGAAGAGAAAGTCAATACAATTAAAAATAAAGAATGCAAAAGACTGGTAAGTACTAAAGTCTACAGAAGTTAGAAAAAAAAATGCTTACTTAAGATAGAAACTTGATTGTAGGAGGAACAAATGATCTTGCTCATGGAGGTACTACCATGTATGGGCATCTTCATTATCTTGGTAAGAATACAAATGCCATGATATTTCCTGAGATGAACCTGACAAACTTTTTCCCAACATTATCCACCACTTTTGGATCTGAGAAGATTATTCAGATTGTCGACTATAGCCATTAGTAACTTCACTATCTCATTATTGTGCAATTATCCTTGGCAAAGAAAGTATCTTTGTGTTAAAATGTTTGGGGGATAATGCTTATGCAAGGAGATGCAATGGTGTGTTCATTTTTTTCTAGTGATAATGAATGATTTTTTCCACACTTCAAAAAAATGTTTCTTCGGTGTCATTCTCTTTTTGTGCTATTATGACCTTTATTTTCTCTATCATGGAGTCGATGCTAGCACAAATTTCCCCAAAACATGGTTGATTTATATCAGAATACCCGATCATACTCACAATAGGCTTAGTGAAACTCAAGACAATCCACATGAGCTCACCAACCATCATCTTCACCAACCATCATCTGGAATCATTGACTTGACCTTTTGGGCTGCTTTGATTCTACATTACTACAAGTTGTTTAAAAAATTGTGGAAATTGGACTTTAGGGTTTGGCTACACATAGTTCCATGGAGTTTCTTGGGGACGAGTTTTGAGGACGCGGGAACAAGCCCTAAATTTGAGGATGGCGAGGAGATGGTGGGCGGATGGCGGTGGAGCAGCAGGGGGGGCAGTGCTGATATACAAATTGAGGTGAATTGAAATCGTCAAGGAAAAATGTGTAATATAACATCTCTGCAAGTGCCACATAAGTTGTGATCAATATGTAATGATGTGCCATATAGCAAGTGACCTAGTGGCGACCGACAAACTTGATGGTGTTGTGGGGGGACATTTCCCCCAAGTCCCTAACCTCGAAAACGTCCCTTTGCAAGGAATGTAGGGTTTTCTAGGGGGGACACATACCCGTGGAACACTTGGGCATTAAATTTCTTGCTCAACCATGCTTTGGCTCACAGTGTTAAAGGTGTATTGCATGGTTTGTGTCAAACACTTTGGATTTTAAGGCCTTCTTGAACTAAGAATATGGATTCAATTAAAAATCTTTTAAATTACTTTTTTTATTATGTATCCTATAAAAGCAAAAATGATCAGGCAAATTAACCATCCAATATTTTTTTATTTCAAGCAAGTCATCTTACTCTTTGTTTTAGGGCTTTTTCACTTTGGAAAATGATGTTCAATATTAGCCATATTTCACAAAAGAGAGTGATTAGACAAATCAGCCATGTAGGAAAGCTTTGCATTTGAGGGAGGAGAGTCTAATCTCCATTTTCGGTGTTTTAATTTCAATTGAAAACAGTGGAAAACCTATGCTCCATGGAGTTTTGGGAATGGGGACTGTAGGGGATGGTATGATGTGTTTCCGGTACGGGGTTTCTTTAGGGCCAATTTTAGGGGACAATAGGTGATGGCTTTTAAAAAAACAGGGGAATTTTTATATATAGAGAAATTTCAAATACACATATCATAGCATTGATAAAGCATTCATCATAGTCATTTTAGAAGCTCAATACACAACATTAGACTTGAATTGAGATTTCAAATGTAAATCGATAAGCAAATTAACAAAATTCAAATCTTTCATTGTCAATATATGGCATGTATATAGAAAAAAATGCCCAAAGGCTCCAAGTTTCAACCATGAATGACATAAAATGTAAATACTAAACTACTAAACATTAAATATAGAAGTCCACAATCAGCTGTCCATAATAATCATGATGTCAAGATATAATTAAGAAAGTATATAGCTGTCCATAAACAACACATGGTAGGTCTAGGAATCTAAATCCAAATTATAATTAGAGTCTGAGTTACTACGAGAATGAGGGTCTTCCTCAACCAATGGAACCCCAACCAACCTTGGAGGTGTGTCATTCTCCTCAATCTACAGAGCATCTTCGAGATTGACATCCCAACCTGAGGCTGGAGTTTGACGATACTCAATAGTATGCCGATCCTGTAGCCACAATGCAATGTGAACAACCACTAACTTCTCTAATCGTTTAGAGGTGAGGTTGTTCCTCTTGACTAATTGGATGAAGCTATATGTGGACCAATTCCTTTCTGCAACAAAGGAACTGGGAACCTGTGAAAGATGAACAACAAGAACTTTCAGCTCTGGTGCATTCCTACCATGCCACACACCCATCATCCAAAAGGTTTATTTTGAGTTAATGTAGCTCTATCCATCTTTGCCTTTGGTCTGCTAAAGGTTGCACCACGAAGATTGGTAAATGCAAGCTGCTGAGTGTGAAGTTTAGTAGCATCATCTTCATTGTACATTTTTGCAAGGGCCTTAAAGAAGCCATCCTTCACCTGAGTTGAACACAAAAAAAATAATGAAGAGATAAGAGATCTATTTTGCTCTTTAAAATTTAAATTGAAAACTTGAGAATCACCTCTTAATCACTAGATGGAGCCACCCTCCCAGGTCTGGGTGCATATTGTTTGGGATTGAGAGCATAGGCTGCCATATGAAGCAAGGTGTTCAGAATGTTCCATCACCACGTCACAATGGGCCTAAGATGCTCCTTTTAAAATCCCAAAGTAGGGTCCTTGCTGTGAATAGCTTGTTTGATCTGCCCAAGGATTCTATCAAAGGTCTCATAAATCTCTCCAAGGTTAGGAGAGTTAGTATCAACATATCTAATCACCTGCACAATAGGCTTAATAAAGGAGCAAATGTATCTGTAAGTGCAAACAAGTTACAAGTTAGAAACATCTTAAATAATAAAATTAGGAAATGCCAAAATTGGGAATAATTTAATAAAATCAGCAATACCAATTTTCTTACCTCATTGTGGACCATCAGTTATCACCAAGGATTCTTTGCTTCACACTTCTTCCCTCTGGTGTGCTTGCCTCATGCCATCTACCCGACTCTGCATTGACCACAATGGATTGTGGACCCCCTGGACCTCAAACATCCTCTCCAACAAAATAAAGTAGTTGACATATCTTGTCTCCACGGGCTTGAGGAATTCCTTCTTTGAAAATGTCCTAAACCATGCAAGAGAAGTGTGATGGTTGCAAATAAACATTTGCACATCTCTAGCCTTTGACACCATTGCCTTCACCCAATCAATTTTCCCAATGTCCTTCAAGGTATTGTTCAATGCATGCACACAACATGAGGTCCAAAAAATGTGCTTATAAGCACCCTCCACCATCAATCCAACTAACTTACACATTCGGGCTGAATTAGTGACTACTTGCACAACATTAGAGGGTCCAACCTCATCTATAACATCTCTCAAATTTTGAAATTGGAAGGCTACATCCTTCCTTTTCCCTGAACAATCTATAGCTCTAAGAAAATAAGAGCCTACTGTGCTAGTGACAATAAGATTGATGAGTGGCCGATGTTTGATATCTGTCCACCCATCCATGATTATGGAGCATCCATACCTCAACCATGTATGTCTCATATCCTCCATTAAAATACTCACTTTGGAGTACTCTCTATCAAGAAGGGTGGTGCGTAGCTTAATTTCTCTGGGTGGAACAAATGAAAGACTTGTAGCATAGATATCTTCGAACATTTGCTTAAAATATGATGAGTGTGAGACATGGAATGGTATAGCATGAACATAAGGAAACTTAGCAATAGATGCTTCAACCACCTCTCATGCTTGCACTTTAAACAAATAAGTAACATTAGTTCCTCTCTTAGTCTTCTTTGCCTTTCCTTTATTAGAAGTGGGAGTGGCACTTTCTTCCCTATGAGAAGAAGCATCATCCATGGATCTTGTAGTCATTCACATACTAGCTTGAAAATTCTCTATTGAAGCCCCTTTACTTAATGCCGGCCCCTCCATATGCAATCTAGTTACCTCAAGTTTTTCCTTGTGTTATTTCCTTGCAACCTTTCACCCCTTGATCACCTATCCACAAAAGATGACAATAGACTCTAGTATAGCTGCCCCTATATTATTTGTGGCACAAATGACACTCCCATACCCTACTACCCCCGGTTTTTTTTTCTTATTTTTATCAACTCTTGCAGCAAATTGTAGGAGAGATTTCTTGGGGTTGATTGGGCCTTTTGGTCTTTGAGGATTTTGGAAGGGCACTCAAATGGGTTAGAGGTTGCTGCCCCTACTACATTCGCATTGCTTGAAGATCCCCAATGGCTGCCACACTACTATCATTACTCCCATCACTCCCACTGCTGCTCATGATTTTATTATTTTTAGAATGTCAAATAGAGCCGCAAGTTCAAAAATAAAAAGAATAAACTCACAATGCCTTCACTATATGTCACAAAATTTGAAAAAATCTAAAAGAATAGCCAAAAACAAATGCAAAATGAAAAACATACTTCTAATGGAGAAGATTTGATGCCAAGACCTCATATTGCAACTACTGTTCAGTCCCTCACAAGCTGGTCCTCCTTCACAAGCTGCTCTTCTTCTCCTTGGCAATTGCAAAAAAATGAAGTCTTTTTAGCTAAGTTGCCAGTTCGGGTTCGGGGACGGATTCGGGTTCGAGAATCCGGTTCGTGGAGAGAT
Organism: Thuja plicata; assembly: GCA_018584345.1. Classification (NCBI taxonomy): domain Eukaryota; kingdom Viridiplantae; phylum Streptophyta; class Pinopsida; order Cupressales; family Cupressaceae; genus Thuja; species Thuja plicata. The sequence continues at coordinate 5,757,367 of MU226051.1, read as the reverse complement.
CCAAGGATTGTCCTACCAAAACAACAGAAACGATTCAATTTAACCCTTAACCATTTTGTGAAGCTTGGTTAGTGCTCGCTGGCTAATTTATTATTTAATTTTTGAGTGCTGAATGTCTTGTAGAGTTACCTACAACTACAAGCTACCGAGAGTTGGATGCAGTAATTTACCTTGTTTTAACATTTAACATGTTGCTCAGGGATTTAAATGTGGGGTCTGTAATATGGTTTAGTACGTACACTCAACATCAATCTCCAGCTAGCCTCATGACAATACCTAAGGGTGGGCTTTAGGTTCATGTACTGTTTTGAGTTTAACTCCTACCTCTTTGTGTCACCATAGCTACTACAAGGTACCTTCCCCAAGAGCCCATGGGATTAGAACCTGGAATTTTAGTGTAAAACAGTGAATCTCTTGGTCCTCAAAGCTTGCCCAAATCCCATGGACCACTGAATTGTTTATTTGCTATTGTCTAAAAGTTAATGTTTTAGATTCCAAAGCTCCCTGTATTGCAGTTTTTTAAACGTAATTAAACTGCCATATACCATAATTCTCTTTAGCTGCAAATAGATTACTAGAGCAGGAGTTTATAATGTAGTCAAAGTCAAGCTACCGAAAATATCCCTTGTTACAAAATACAAATTGCTTGAGTTCAACAAATTTTTTGCCAAAGGTATCCACATTGACATTCTAGAGGCATAGCTTGAATCTGTTATTTACCAGAGAATGAATGAATGAAAGATTTTAATAACGTCCATGAGTTCAAAGCAGCCTATGGGACCTGCAAGCTAGCACACATCCCCAGAAAAGAAGCTGAGAACCTAAATAAGCTGTAACCTCTTGATTAAATCTCCTCTTGGACGATGAATTTTGATAATTAGGTTTGCAGTTCTGCCTAACTGTTTTTCTTCAAATAGGTAGTTTAAGCTGCCTGCTTCTAAAATATCCACATAACCGGATCTAATATCGTTGTATGCTGGGCACTCCATGATAAAATGATGCTCCGTCTCAACCACTTTCATGTCGCAGAATAGGCATGTCCTGTTTTCCCACTCTTCTTTCGGCACCAGCCATCTACCCGTTTCGCACCTCAAATGGCGAGAGCTAGAGATGAACCCTTGGTAGAAGCAGAATTGTTATGGTAAGGTGGTGTTAATGTCATGTTGCCAAAATTTGTAGGAAGCAACTATAGGATTCCAGGATTTTTTCCCCTTAATACACAATTGCCAAATAGCTGAACAATTAGCATTAGCCATAATATATGAATGAGCAATGGAATATTCAAATGGGCAACCATGTATTATGTATCGCCCTGCTAGGGAAGCCGAGAGGACAAGGCAACTAGGCACTAAAATATGCAAGTAATTTTTTTTTACTAATATGAGATGCATCATTTCGGTTCTTTTCTTTAAATGCACAAATAACAACTTGTCTTTACTTTACATGAATGCAGGATTACTAATCAACCTAAGTTCTCACAGGTTCCCTTACGTCGCTACTGAAGCAACATTATCTAACCTATTAACATTGATAAAGATATACATTGAATAATAAGCTTTATTAGTCTACATTAGTTTTATTCCATGTTCGTAACTTATTTAAATATGAATTCCACTTATCAACTTGTGTTGTTAATTCATAGCTAATCATCAATTTCATAAACAACTACTAACCTATCTTTCACATCCCTTTCATTTAAGCATTAGGTAAGAGATATGCATTATCCTATGAACTTCATCAATCTATTTGGTGTTTTAAGTATTCATTCTTCCTTTATAGAACATAAATCGATCATCTTTCATTACAAATCAGATTACCATCTTATTCCATTAATTCATATCTATCCTTGATTACTTGATTACAAGTTCAATTACTACTCTATCATTCATAATACTTTCTTTTGAACGTTAATTTAAAAGATAACATTTTCCTTCCTTTCTAACAGTTATCTAGATACATCAACCATATCTATTCCTAGATTCATTTCCTTTTTAAACAATCAACATAAGGAGATAACTTTTAAGAGATACCAGTAACGAAGCAACATCTTAAAATGCTTTATAACATTACAATGTATTATCTTCTTCCCTTTCTTTTTACCTAGAACTACCCTTCCTGATTACATTGCTTTCAAATTGAAATTACATCATAATCAATATACATCACTATGTCATATACATTTGACTCCTTTCAGGAGTTTACATTTGCAGTAATACATATATGTCAATGCATCTCAACATGATGTAAGATACAACATGAAGTCTCCAAACTGCAAATCTAGAGAGGAACATATGCAAAGATCATCCACGCGACCAGGAACAATACCTCGATAAAAATAAAGATTAACCACCCAACCACGTGGAACTAGTAGGACCACTTCCCCGAGCTAGGAGATAGAAACCAAGGCCCACGCAAGAGGAAACGGCTAGGACATATCTAAGGTGGTAAAACCCTTCCTAGAAATAAAATATGAAACACAAATAAACAATAAGCCAATCAGAACTACCAGAGGCAGAGGCAAACGCAGGTGTAAAGACTCTAGGCTACAAGTTAGGTGAGTGTCATCGCATAGCCCTCACCCCTTGGGTTACCCTGATAGTCAACTTTGGACCCCAACCCCCAAGTAGGCACATGCGGAGCCGAACACCTTTCATGAAGAAAATGTTGTTTGACTGTGCCATCTCAATTGACACCTTCTCCCACTCCCATCCCTAGCCTATACTAGCACTAGTGGCATGGGCGAGGCAACAATTAATCTTTTTAGTGTGTATTCCCCCCATTCTTAGTTCATTTATTTAGGTTATCACTTGATTAAACAACTCACCAATGAGTAACCCTGGCGACTACTTTGGGCCCCGACCCCCATTGAGAGCTACTCACCTAGTGTACCTAGGTTCTTTGCCCAAGGAACCAAGCATCAACATTGCATAAAATAATCACATCACATTATGATAATATGCCATGAGTCCCATATAACATCACAATATCACATTTTCAGGTTTACGAAGCCAATTGCTGTCCCTATTCCACTAGACAACCCTAAACCATAACTAGACTCTCATATGGATTCAAAATGTAGAAGAAGGCATCAAAATACCAAACATGATAACACAACAACATTTAGTGTATACAAAGATCAAACGTATTAGAAAGTAGACCAAAATACCTTTGGGACCAACTCAAAACCCTAAAACATCCTAACAGGTGCAATAGCTAACCACAAGCGCAAACAATAAGACAACAACGGTCCCCATGATCATGCACAAGTGGAAGAATTAAGATAACAACCAAAGGTTCCAAAGTAAGGATAGGCTCAAGCCACCTCTTGAGAGTCATGCTGAAGTGAACATGCTGATTCCTGAAATTTGGCTAAGTCTGAAATTTCCTAAAAACTCTCAAAATCTAGAATCTTTATTATAACTCCTATGAAGCTGAAACCGCTCTCAAACATCCTGAAAGTATTACATAAAATGTAACTTAAAGTATCTTATACTTAAATGCAATATTTTATGTACCACCTTGAGGCTGAAAACCAGACTAAGAATACCAAATTGACCTGATTTTGACCTCCCAAAAGTGCCACGCACTTTTAGATGAAGCTACGCACTTGCATACATGAAGCGACGCACTTACATGACTAAAGTGATGCACTTACAGGTTTGAAGCGACGCACTTGGCTGTTGTATTAGAAAAAAAAGATTAAGTTTCTAGATTGATTTAATGGATCAAACTGGGTCAAATCAGGGATTTGGGAGTAAAATCCGAGGAAGACCCAGTTGAGATCTCCTCAAATACCTTCCAGAAACCTCATTAAACCTAGCCTATCCCTCAAATCGATCTAGAAATTTATCTCGGAACAGACACAAGTCCATGTGCAAAAATAACGAAATTACAACCCAGAATGATTCAAACTTAATACAAACTTATTCTAGGGAGTATTAAATGTTTGAAAACATAGAATCAATCACAGGAAATATAAATTGACACCATTTCCAATCCACTTTATCATATTATTGATCAGATACTCAAAAAAGAACAATCAATACAATATACAATGCACACACAACATACACCATCGTATTCTAGAAAGTATATAATGTCTTTCAAACATAGAATAACCCTATAATATACACATTATAAACCTTTAATTTATGTTTACAAATATCATACTATCATGTGAAAATATCAAATATCATATACACATAGATCACGCATTCATACATATAATCAATGAAAGATCTCTTCCAGAGATAGGTCCTACATGGAGTCCTACAGAGAACTTGATTGAGAGAAGCCCAGGAAGATTCCAACAAAGCCAACAAGTGATCCACCCAATGCAATCCATTCTAGAAGAGACCCCAATCAATTGCAAACTAGAACATGAGGCTTCACAGTAACAAGCAACTCTCTCCCTCTCTCTATTTCTTACTCTCAAATTTTCTTTCACAATAAATTTTTGATACTAAAATTCTCTCCCTAAATCTGCCCCAGCAATCCAAATCTATCAATTCCAGCCCCTATTTCACTTTTGGCAATTTTCATCCAAAAACTCGTGTGTATCTCTCATGAAAACCTCCCCCGCAAGAAATCAAATTTCTTTCGATATATTCCTTTGAAGGGAATTGTACGGGAATGAACCAATTCCCAACTGACATGATAACAATTGGTTTATTAAACCAATGTTATAATGTTAACTTCTTTCCAACATGTTTTATTTATTAATTACATTTTATTCCTTTTTCCTTATTTAAATAATAAATACTAACATTAGTCTACTTTACCTCCTCACAAAACAAATATTACCCAATGAATACAATGATCATAATTTTTTTTTTTGGTCTGTAACATTTGAATTTTATTGATATTCAAAAAGTAAGTACATAACGATATTACATTTGGCACTACAACTATTGCTCCCCCATTTTTAACCATCACTATCACTATCCACTTCTACTATGAACATAGATTGTCAAGAGTTCTACAATAAGCAAAGTCTATTCTATATATGTATATGAACCTATTCGCCTTCTTTTCCACACTTGCAGGTGCTCTATGCTTGAGCCTCCATTGTTGCCGAACCTCCATCTTCAGACTATACACACTGTCCATCATTTTATATCAGCACCCAAAATGTTATTCCGCTGGTGCCCATCAGCCAAAATTCTGCATTTATCTGAGTTTGCATTGTCAAAAGTCGAAATTGCCCTGTGCTAGGCTCTATTGAACTTTGCCCACCTTCTGTCCTCCTCTCGGCCCTCTTTTCATCCTTGGCACGACTGCACCGAATATACGTTGCCTTTCCTCCATGCAGGCCTTGGCTTGTGCTACAACCTCCTTCAATCGTTGCCATTTGCCTCTGATATCCATTTGGTAGGCACATTTGTCCACTTTGCCCCACCATTGCAGGAATGGCACTCTGCCATATTCGTTTGCATCTCTTGCGTTCTCAAAGCACTTGCTGTAGTCAAAACCAACTCCGGGTTCCGCCCATTCAAGAATCGAATTCAGGTCGAGGAGCAGCTCCTTATTAAACAAGAATTCTATCAATAGCTTCACATCACTTTCCTTCTCTCCCAGCTGCAATGCCCACACAATTATCATTAAAATAACGTCCACACTAGACCTCCTCCTAGCATGGCATTCTTGAAATTGGCGTCCTAAAACCGCCCTTGCCGCCAATGCTATGTCTTCATCCTTTAAATTGGGCAGACCCATCATTCTCTCTTTGCTAACAGGCCCTTCGAAGGACTTCTGTTGTTTCCGGGTGTGAACCGAAAAGGTAGCCTCCATTCTCTGCTTCGAATTTTCTCTCCACTTTGTTTGCTTGTGAAGATAGCGGGTTGTGAACACTTCACAATTAATGGGATTCATTTACCAATGAACCCAGATTTCTCGGGAAAACCAACTGTCTTTTCACAACTTGCCATCCCCATGCGATTTCATCATTACTAACAAAGATGCCGTCATACTTTGCTCTCTCTGTCCTATCATGAAGAGCTCTGAAATTCTGTCCCATCATCTTGCACAATAATCACGCCGTTTATAGATTGTGACTATCTATCTGATGTCATCCGGGGTGCATGTTGTGTGTTAAAGAAACCATCTCAGCAAACGGTTATAATTCAAAAGACTATTTGAAAATCCTACTCCCAAACCAAGGCATAACCACTACACTTCCATAATATCATATATCTAAGCATAACTCCCCACCCATAAAGTTTTCAGAGTAATTTAATCTGCAGACAACACCACAACACCTTTGCACAAAAAAAGTGGTCAAAATTCTGCTGTAAAAAATTCCGTGCAAACCTCATTGATTTGCCCAAGATTAGTAGCCCATTTAGAAACAATGTCTGCTTCCATATTGTATTCCCTTCTAACATGACTGATTTTGAATTCTCGAAGAGAATGTAGAACTTGAGAGATCTCCCCCATGGTGTTCAGAAGATGCCAAGCCTGAGCACAACCATTTTTGATGGCGTTCACAATTACTAATGAGTCCCCTTCAAGATGAACCTTTTGAAGCTTCATCTTCCTTCCAAGTTGAAGGGCCAACAGAGCAGCACAAGCTTCAGCTACATTGTTGGTGCCATCATTCAGTCTTTGGGTTGCTAAGGCAAGAACATCCCCCTTCCAATCTTTAACAACCACCCTTTGCCAGAGGGGCCAGGGTTACCCCTAGATGCCCCATCAAAGTTAATTTTAATCCACCCTTAGTCAAGCAGCACCCATTTCAGATCCTTTCTAGATTTTTTAATTGCTGCAGCATTTTTGACACCTCCATTCCTAAATCTCAAACTGGGCCAGTTAATATGGATCCTGTCTATCTTCCTTAGTGTACACATAACTCCCTGTAGAGGTAAGAAGAGCAGCCTTCATTGTTTCTTCAATAGCAAGATTGATGCTTGTCTTGATCCTAAGAATAGATCTTTCTTTGCCTTGAAAAGTCCTCTTGTTTCTGTCCTTCCATAACTCCCATATTATAATATGACATAGCTTGCATAGGGTAGATAAAGCAGTAGTTTTCAGTGGAATAGGCCAGCTTTGAAAAACCTCTTTAACACCATGCTGCATTGGGCCAATTCAATTTAGCTTCTTCTTAATCATCATCCAACACTCCACTGCAATAGGGCATTGTATGAGCAGATGGTCCACATCTTCTAATGCTGCTTTGCATAATGCACATCTAGTTGGCCCCTGTAATCCAAACCTCCTTCTTTCAGCTGTTAGGATCCTCTTATGCATTGCCAACCAAGCAAAAGCCCTTGCCTTTGGTAGACAGTTTTTGTCCCAAAATAATTTGGTGGGCCAAATGATGAGATCCTCCTCCTCCTGAGATAAATAACCAAGCTTCACTGAATAATTCCCACTCTTAGCTCGACACTAAATCAACTTATCATCCTATTCTGATCTAACAAAGCTTCTTTTCAGGAGCATATCTCCCATTAAAGTCCTTTGATGTTCATTGAGATTCAGGTCCTCCATACTTTTCCACTGCCACATAGGACCAAGAGATGAGTTCTTGCATTCTAAATAGCTAGACACCTTATGATCCCATCTATTTGTAAAGAAATCTCTAAGTTCAGCAAATCTATTATCTTCTTTTAAGATTGAATGATTGTTCCAAGAATCATCCCAAAACAGAGATTTTGAGCCATTACCCACATGCCTATTGATGACATGCCTACAATCCAAAATGCAATTCCAGATTGCAGAACCTTTTGGGGGCTTAACTATAGCGAGGATCCTTTCATCCTCAAGTGAATCTAAGTATTTTGATCTCAATATCTTAACCCATAAACTTCCTGGTTGACTGCATAAGTTCCACACTATCTTAGCACCTAAAGCCAAATTCATTTTCCTCCAATCTTTCAACCCAACACCACCACTATGTTTTCTCTTGCATATTTTGTCCCAGGCAAGGAGAGGCCATTTGTCTCCATCCTTTGCCCCAGACCAGAAAAACTTCCTCATTCTCCTAGAAATGACATTTAGAACTTTGTGTGGGATTTTAAAGCAACTCATTGAGTAGATTGGGATAGCAGAGATGACAGCTTGAAGTAGCAGAATTCTTCCCGCAGAGGTTAACCATCGACTTTTCCATCCCTCCATCCTTTTAAAACAATTATCCATAAGGTTTTTCCATAGTTGTGGTTTTGAAGCTCCATCAAAAAGAGGCACACCTAGATATTTGCCTGGTAACAATCCTATTTTAATCTGCAAGATGCCACTAATTTGATGTTGCATGTTTCTATTTGTATTGAAGAAGTAGACCTCAGATTTATTCCAATTTACACATTGTCCAATTAGCCCAGCTATAACTTTCTAAAGTAGCTTTTATAACTCTTGCTTCGTCAACTGAAGCTTCTCCCAGGAGGAAGTTGTCATCCACAAATTGTAGGTGTGTAGAAAAATCCACCCCTTCAACAATCTTAATTCCTTTCCACCTGCCTTCATTCCTTTTCTTTGTTATTAGTCTACCCAAAACTTCGGCCATAATGATAAACAAAAAGAGTGCAATAGGATCTCCCTGTCTTATACCATTAGTGGTTTCAAAAAAGCCCTGAGGGCTACCATTTACCAGAATAGATAATCTTGGGGTGTTTAAACTTGCTATCCATTTCACCCATCCCTCAACAAACCCAAACTTCCTTAGGACATTGAGAAGAAATTCCCTATTTACATTGTCATAGGCTTTCTTAATGTCCAGTTTTATCATCATTCTGTTTACTTTAGCAGCCTTAATTGTGTGAACAACCTCATGGGCAATTATAATACCTTCAAAAATTGATCTGTTTGGGGCAAATCTGCTCTGTTCCACAGAGATAATGTTACCTAAGGCACATTTCAGCCTATTAGCTGCAACTTTGACAATAACTTTGTAAACTGTGTTGCACAGAGCTATAGGCTTGTAATCATCAAAAGATTTGGTTTCCGTCTTTTTGGGAATCATAGCAATAAATGTGTTGTTAAAGTCCTTAAGCATGAAACCTTCAGATCTAGATTCCTCCACCACCTGCCGTAATTCCTCACCAATGATGTTCCATGTTTTCTGAAAAAAGAGAGCTGGAAAGCCATCAGTGCCCGGGGCTTTGTCCCCTCCCAGACCTAGAAAAGCAGCCTTAACTTCATCTTTAGAAACTGGGCCCAAAAGCATATCATTCTGCACATCTGTAATGCATTTCAGAATAAGAGCAAGCATCTCCTCATCATCATTTCCTCTTCTCTCCGGCTGTGTGAAATGTTCTGAAAATAGGCAACAACTTCCTGATTGATTCTCTTCGGATCATTAATAACCTCTCCATCTCTAGATTCAATAGAGAAGATCTTATTCCTAGATCTCCTAGTTTTGACTGACTTGTGAAAAAACTTTGTGTTCCTATCCCCCTCTTTCAGCCATGTTTTTCCCCGGATTTTTGTTTCGAAAAGATTTCCCTAGCTAGAATCTCTTTATACTGTTTCTGGAGAGTTTGTTCCTCTAAATACATGAATTCATCTATTCCTAGTTCTATCACCCTCTCATTGAGGTGGTTTAAACTCTTTTCTAACTTAAGCTTTTCCACAAAGATATTTCTAAACGCATCTCTATTCCATAATTTCAATTGATCCTTGATATACTGGAGTTTCTTAAAAAATACAAAGGATTTATTACCTTCCATTGCTGGTGCATTCCTCCACCATTCCTCAATGTTGTCATAAAAAACCTCCGCCCTTAGCCACATTGCTTCAAACTTAAATGGTGATCTTTCAGGGGCAACATCTTCCTGAGTATTACACACTATTGGATAATGATCTGAACCTGTTAGAGGTAATATATCTGCTGTGCATAACCAGTCACATTCTTCCCATTTACGAACTAAATTTTTTTTGTCAAGTTTTTCAGCTTTATTTAAGAATCCACTTCTCCTGTTTGCCCAAGTGTAGTCACCTGTCCTGAAATCTAATTCAACCATTCCATTGTTTAAAACAAAGTTTGCAAAGTCTCTTTGGCTTCTACTTTGCCAACCCTTACCACCTATTTTCTCATTAGGGCTTAAGATGACATTGAAGTCACCACCCAAAATAAATAGATCATCCCTTCTATCCTCTAGAAAGTCAGAGAGAACCTTCCATAATGCCTCTTTCTCAGTTGGGCTGTTTGGACCATAAATATTGAAAACATAAAATCTAGAGAGCAATTGTTTAGAGGTTACCTCAATCCATTGCCAGTTGGAGGCTTGACTTAGCAAAACAACATCCACAACACTATCATCCCACAATATGCCCATGCCCCCTGAAGCACCTATAGCTTCTGAAAACACCCCTTTCCATCTATAGAATTTCTTTTGAAACTTATCTATATCTTCACCTTTGAGTTTGGTTTCTTGTAACATAACAATACCTGCTCTCGCTTGATCAAGACCCCTCTTAAGCAAGCGAGATTTGTCAGGGGCATTGCAGCCCCTGACATTCCACGAGAAGAGCCTCATTGCTGCCAAGAAAATTCATAGCCTTTTCCTGATCTCAGCAATTTTGTTTGGTTTGCTGCACAACCAGCCTGTTCCAGCCTTTCTTTTATAGATTTAGCCCCTCTTCTTTTCTTTTCTCCTAGTTTTGGTTTATTCAACTTAGACTCAGACTAATGAAGTCCTCTGAGTTCAAGAACATGTGGAGTGTCCTCTATACCCAAAATATCATCCCCACCATCTTCACTTTAATAGCTTAAATTGGATGAGCATTCTAACAAGTTGTCTCCACTATCCCTTGCTTCATTGAATGAGCTTTCCAAATTTCTAATAGGAGATATTTGTCTTCCTCGAGGTCACCATCATCAACTTTCTCTGCTACCTTGAAAGTGGATTTATCATTAGCATCTTGAAGCCTGTTAAGAACGTCTAATATAGGGTGAAAACTCCTAGCCCTTTCCTGTGAAGTTATCATCTTTAGGCTTTCAGCAGATGAAAGATTGTAGGAGGAAGGGATTGCATGACAGCTTGGGGCTTGATCTCTTTGTTTGTCTTTTATAACCAATGAATTGTTAGTCTCATTTTGCTGATTGAGCTCTACCATTGCCATGCCAACTTCCTGTAGCACTTCAGTTTCCGATTGGAGAAGACCTGTTTTGCTGGGCATCTCATCTACTATACATTCCAACCTATTTTCAGGATTTTTGGGGAAAGAGTTGACTGTCAGGCAATTAGAGTTTAAGCTTCGGTAAGTAGGTGTTGTGAGGTTTTCACACCATCGCCCCATTGCAAATGGGGACCCCCTCTTTTGCAAGCAGTAGGAGTAGTGGTCTTAGGTAGTCCTTGTTGGCGATAGTTTTCAAGCCCCTTGGTCCGGCAAGTGAAGTTTGAGAGTTGGTTTTGGGCAATTTTGGCCTGCTGAGAAGTCAAGTCTGTCTGGAGCATGGGCAAGAGTTGTGCTAAATCTTTCAGGAATATGAGATAGAAACCAAAGGATTCGCGATGAAACAAGTGTAAACCCCCTGAGAATCCTTGTTCCAGCTTCAATTCGATCTTAGAAAGTCGAAATAGATTGTGGGAGGTAGCTTTGCTGAAGGCGTGCTGAATCCTGAAATTTGGCTAAGTCCTGAAATATTTTAAAAACCCCCA